>CAJVPY010006704.1:0-10285 GCA_910591965.1 Dentiscutata erythropus | reverse complement strand
TATTTTACTTAGAAAATATATAGCTAAAATTAATATATAAGTTTTTATTAAAAAAATTAAACTTTTTAATAAAAACAGACAAATTTGCCTGTGTTACAATTTAAGAAATACCTTCTATTTTCAAACAAACAAAATAAAATATAAACACAAGATTGTTTGATAACAATATTTTTTACACCACATAATGACCAATTGACACTCTGATTAACAAACCAATCCAGACCAAACTGTAAAATCAAAAGAAAATTTAATGATAAGGCTTAGCTTTACAACAGAAAAATACAAGATTTTTTAAATTTAGTATATATATAATTTTTACAACTGTGCCTAGCATAGGCTATAATAGTATTTTCATAGATTGTGTTTTTTTTTGCCTTTTTTTTTTTCTTTTATTTGTTTTTGTTTTTTATTTTTTGTTGCTTAGACAATTTTTTTCTTTATTTTTTTTGGTTTATTTTCTTTATTTTTTTTAGTATTAGTTTTTTTTTCATAAGTTAATTGAAAACTATGAATCTTTCTTGATAGACCATAAATACTATTTAGTAATATATCAAAAAATTCATTTGCAGGATTTTTTAATATAGAGATAAACTTTACTATAATAAATCAAACATAGGTAATTTGGATACTTTAGTGTCACAAAGAGCTGGGTTAGCTAATATTTGTAACTTAGATAAACTTTAGAAAACTTTAGTTAAATTATATTTTTACTTGCGAGTTTAAATGTTTATATCTAATAAAGTATTGTCCAAATTGAAAAAAAAAAAAAATTAATTTGTGTGATTAGAATAGTAGCACAACCAAAATTTGGCAAGTTAGCCTGAATTTAGTTAGAATAGGCTTAAATTAATTAATTTTTACTAATAAACTGGCAGCCTATATATTAACAGTTAAGTAAAATTGGTTTGCACTAAATTCAGGCCAATTTGCTAAATTTTCTAATCTATTCATGTAATTGCAAATGCGCGATTACACGAAAACCAAGCCACCGACACCACATCACGTGAGCAGACTTTTCGAAAATTTTGCCGATGGTGTCCATTATACTATATTTGATCCGCACGAGAAAATACCGCAATGAAATACCTCCAAATTTGACTACTAATATGTGAATATAGATTTTAACTGAGATAATCGCGTCATTAAATAAATTGAAATGCGTCGGGAGTAAGTCAGGGCGTTATCAAGGTCCAAAACTTTTCTTCAGGGTTTACATAATATGTTAACTTGGTAACTAAAATTTAAATTGAGACCAAATTTTAGCTTAATTTCATAAATTCGCCGTGATGCGACGGGTAATAAAAGGCCAAATCACGTGGGTTTTATGTTTAAAGCCACGTTCGGTGATATTCTAACGTTAACAAGTAAACCGGAGATGGGGTATAATGGTTGGGGTTTGTGTGATGTTCATGTTCATAAAAGGACAAGTTAAAGTGATGAACAGTGCACCGACCAAGAGACCGAAGAAGATTTTTAAGAAATTTTCTTTGTATTACAAATGAATAACCAGTAATTTGCTTAGATCCTTTTATAAAAAGTGATTTGTTTATTCTGAAATTTTAACTGAAAAAATCTAATTGCCACGTATCAAAAAATTATACCTGTTTTATACAGTATATCGTAGTATACCAGGCCCGCTTTTACTCAACGAATGTCGCCCGGTCATAACGTTAACGATAACCAAACGACAAATTCCAATATGAATTCCTACACAGTACATGTGGGAGAACAAACTTTTCGTTTATTGCGCTCTTCAATAACCTATGACTCACCAAATCTTTTTTCTTATACTTTTCTCCGTGAAGAAGCGACTTCGGGAGATGCGGAAACAAACAATTCTGCTGAAGCAGACTCGTTCGTTAGCGGTTCGGACGGCTCCGGAAAAGACAATGATCCGTCCGCTATCGTCGAGAATCCAACTGCAAGTGATTTGAAACTCTCACATAAGGGAAAGTCAGGCACTCATGCACAAAATTATTTTTCGTCGAATTCTTCTATTACAATCGACAGAGATCCTAAGCTATTTGAAATCATTTTGAGATATCTTCGAGGTTATAATATATTTCCACTTTCTTCAGTCAATTTACCACCAGGAATGTCCCTTGACCTCTTTCGAGAAAGTTTATTAGAAGACGCACGGTTTTATCGTTTAGACCGGCTCGCACAACTTCTTCAAGCTGAGACACCTACACCTTTATGTTATAAGGATCCATTCACATCAGCAGAAAAGATCCTTTTATCTCTTCGCGATGTGCCGATTCACAAAGAAATCATCAAACCAAAGCTCGATGGATCATCTACTATTGAATTCTTTACCGGAGCGGTGCTTACTATTGAACTTGAACCATCAGATTCTTCTTCAGATACTTCTATACGGTTTCATACAAAATTTTTAAACGAACAAGATCAAAAAGCTTTGGAAACATTGGGAGAGATTTGTGGAGAAAATTCACAAATTCAAATTTCAAGACAGCTTTACGCTAATATGCAAGATACGTTGAATGGCATACGATTAGAAATTGATGGGGTGCAGATCACTGGTATGGACATTGCTTCCATAGGAACTTATAATCAGAGTAATCAAAGGGTCAAGGCGTTAGAAGACATGTTTAGAATTTCAGGAGGCCAACGTTTAGTTATATATGCACAAGAGTTTGTTTTTAGATTGGATCGAATTCAACCTAATACTACTGATAGCAACCAAATAAGTTCGGGTACTGTTGAGAATAATCAAAACTGTGACAATCTCAATGGTAAGGTTCCTTCAGACAGCAATGGTGTAGAAGTAACTGCCAGAAATGGACAAGAAGACATTGAACGTCCTAACGATGCTGCTAATAGATCAAACACAGTCGAAGAAGTGGATGATCACAATCATAGCGAAGAGAGCAACGTTAGTAATGTAACGAATGCAAACGAAGGTAATATGGTGTATCTTGGCGTTGTATGGGCAAAAGGTTGGACACAAGAATGGTGGGCATGGAATGAGTATAGAATGAAATTAGATGCTCTTCAATGATAGGGTAAAGGAAATGATAAAATTATCAATATATATATATATTAACTTTTGTATTTACGACCTATTTTATAGTCAAAAAAAAACTTGGATACTTTATTATTGTTATGATATTTTTATTATACTACTCATTCATTTATCAATTGTTATATTCATATTGTTTTGTTTTCTCTCTTTTGCATACACGACTTACGATTAAAAAAAGATGTTTATTCATGTCGTAATACACAAAAAAAACAAAAACAAAAAACGACAAATTATGTCGGAAAAATATAATGTTAAAATTATTATCATACACACAAGTACGTATGTACGCATACATATACTTTTTTTTTTTTTTCTTAAAAAATTTTTTTTTAAATACCAATCGATAGACAATAACGATAAAGATCGATGTTAAAGGGTACTTACGTTACACGGCATAATTCACAAGGCAGCTTATAGTGGCGTGAGTTCCTTTAATTGTCGCCTACATAACTTTATCGTTATTAAGTAAAAAATATATAATATATAGTGATAATTTTGATTTCGCATGTAATCTTATTAAATGTCTTGAAAGAACACGAAAAAAAAATGAAAGCTTACAACGGGCTTAGCCGGGAATTGAACCCGGGACCTCTCGCACCCTAAGCGAGAATCATGCCACTAGACCACCAAGCCAGATTATTATAAATCTTAAAATATATTGTTAATAATAATCTAGCTCTTCATAAGAGGTCAGGTGATTAATTTAAAAGAAATTATCTGGAAATTGTAAATAGGGGACTAATTCCATAACGATATTCCACTATTAAGTACAGATCGACAAGACGATTTTTATACGTACGTACGTACTGTACGTACTGTACGTATGTATGTATGGATTATCTCCAATTGCCAATTTTTTCGATGATATTTTGAAGCGTTTATACATCATATTTAAATAATTACTTCCCCAGATTTCGTACTGACACCATGTGAGTATCAGCTCTCTTAACAAAACTACATGACAATCGCATGTTTGGACACTCAAGATTATCGATGAAGTTAACAATTTTTATTAATAAAAGTTCTTAATATATTTAAGATCATTTAATTTAATGCGGTTCTAAACTCTCTTCCAGATAAATATAAAAAATCGTTGCATACTCCTTAATTAAACCTAATTTTATGAGGGTAAAATGACGAACGTACAGTACGTACGTACGTAAATTGACGATCTTTTTATTTCTCTCATGTGACCCTCACCCCAGCGAATTTTGAACCATATTCACTAAGTAGAATTGTTCGGAATACTTTCTTTAATTCAAATTTTGGGGAAATAATATAAAGTTTGTTTCATTATGCAAGGGTATAATAAAATTTATTAATAAAAATTTATTTGTATTTCACCAAAATTTGAGGGTAAACTCAATGAAATAAGATACAGTTTACTTAGATGTTTTATTGTAATATATTCGATTCGTCATTTTACCGCATTCGCATAATACCCATACTTACCTTATATTTAGTAATTTACGTACGTGGCAATGCTTCTTTATTATGTTATGAGATGTAATACGTATAAGAACGTAAATTTCAAATTAAATTGAACCTATCGTTATATAGGACGTCTTAAATTCAATCTATAATAAAATTATTATAGTATTAAGAGTAAGGTGATCATGCCTATTTCCAGAGATTTTTTTTTGTCACATAGATAAGTTCTTCAAAAGGGTGTATTTATTTGTAAAATTTAATATATAAAATATAAGATTAATTTATTATTCAACTGTGAAATTTTTTATATTTTATATACTAAAAATTTTTTTTAATAATAAAAGTTACAACCTGTATAATTTATAAAAATTTAAAAGCCACAGTTCTATTTCTATGGATACATAATGAACTTAATTTTTTATTTGATAAATAGACTAAAGTTTATTAGTAAAACAGGTTTGTGGTATTAAATTGTATATAGGTTAAAATTTTTACAGAAATTAAACAAGATTTTATTAATAGACTTGGCTGCTTAATTGTAAGATATATATAAAAATCAATTTTATTTTCGTAGACTACATATCTCAGAACTGTGATTCAATTTGAATAATTTTGATACTATTAGATTTGTCTCAGTAAGATGATTTAAATAATTTCAAAATTATCCAAATTGGATTACAGAGTTATAAGATATACAATTCATATAAATAGATTTGATTATAAAAAACACCTTATATCTCCAGATTTTGTAATCCAATTTGGATAGTTTTAGCACTATTAGATTCATCTTAGTAAGATAATTTAAATGATACCAAAACTATCCAAATTGGATCACAAAACTATAAGATATACAATTTTCAAAAATATATTTGATTTCTAAAAATAATAAAAATAATAAATATATTTTATATATTTTAGAATATTGTGATCTAATTTGAATAATTTTAATACTATTAGATTTATCTCAGTAAGATAATTTGAATAATACCAAAATTATTCAAATTAAATCACAGAATTATGAGATATTATAAAATATTATAATTCACAGATAGTATTCTGAATCAAGCTAGCTTAATTAGACTTGTTGAAATTAGAGATTGGCTCAATTTTGGCTTGAAAAGCTTGTAAGCTAATAGTACAAATTTTTTTTTTTAATTTGGCAGTCTTGTCTCTACTGTTTATTAGATTTACATTTAGGTATTTTTGGTTACAAATGTTATGAGTACAGTTACAACTATCTAGTATATACAGTATTAGCTTATCTAGTTACTAACTTGAGTATCTATATGCAACCTGCTATGTGAGATTTTACTTCCTTATTAACCATCCCACACCAGGCCGGTTTTTAAACTCACTGAATGGTTCCCAAACCTATTTTTATCATATATATCCCGCTTATATACTACTGTACAATGTCCACCAACTAACTTTCATTTCTCATTACTTATAATATTACTCCTAATTTAGTTTTTATATTACTTCCAAATTGGTATCTTTTGAGTGGGCACTCTTTGTGCTTCTAGTTTGGTATCCCTAAGGAGCTACTTTAAGGGCCTAGCTATATCTCAACAGTTGTCTGTACTAAACTAGGATGTTATTTCATGTCGATCTAGGTATTCATGTCATATACTACCAAATTAGACTACCACTCCTTTTATATACTCCCTATTGGTATGGTGTTATAGAAGTCTAAATTCTTAAGACAGGAGTTATATACTTCATTTAATTACTGTTACAAGCCAGTAATTTGGGATCCATGCTTCTGCTATATTTCATCATTGACTTTTATATAGGTTGTATAACATATTACTCTCTGGCCATCTTTATTTTTATACTATCAGATTATTTGTTTTCATGCTTTTTGGTGATTTTTTTAGCTGGTTTTCTTTGTTTTTTTGCACCAGAGGTGTTTTATATTTGGTAAAGCTATCTTCTTACCACAGTCTCTTACTATATTTATTGCTTTTCTCACTACTTCTGGATATACCACATATAGCTGTTCTCCCAATCAAGATCCCAATGCCACCTTAGAGTTGTTGGTGCTACTTTGCCAATTGCAGATTCACATGCACAGCCTTTTGTAGTAAACCTTTTATAACCCATATTACACGCAGTGCTCAGACTTCTTCATGGCTTGGGGTTTCTTCCAAGAATTCTTTATAGGCCAAATATGTACATCATATAGTTTTATCACTACAGGGTTTCATATTTGAAAGCTCCTGAAAGTTATAGAAATAATTAATTAATTGATGATTCTCCAGTCAACTGATGCGTGATCTTAGTAAAATATGATTCAGATTACTATATAAATTTACTGGGGTGAATATGGTGTTCGCCCAAGATAAACTTTTTTTCATACTAAGTTAATCATCTTTTTTGCTTAAGAGACTTTTGTAAAGCTTGTTAAGATGCATCTAATAGTGGTTAGAGTATTAAAATCAGCCTGGTAAGTACTGAAATATCTTTAAAAAACCTCTTTTTTACTATGTAAATTTCTTTGCAAACAATAGTATTGTAATAGTATTGTTTGCAAAGAAATTTACATAGTAAAAGAGAGGTTTTTTAAAGATATCTTAGTACTTACCAGGCTGATTTTGATACTCTAATCACCATTAAATGTGTCTTGACAAGCTTTACAAAAGTTTTTTAAGCAAGAAAAATGATTAACTTAATATGAAAAAAAGTTTACCTTGCGCAAACGCCACATTCACACCATAGTAAATTTATATAGTAATCTGAGTCATATTTTACTAAGATCATGCACCAGTTGACTGGAGAATCATCAATTAATACATTTTTGCAATTTAATTTAAAACTTTACATGCAAAACTATACTAATAAAAAGTTATCCAAATTTATGAAAGTTTTAAAATATATGTATTTTTTAATTCTGAACAACTTTTATTAAGCTTATATCATATATTTACTTAGTACCATTTTGACTTTTATATATATAAACCACTTTTACTTAGTAAAAAATGATTAAAAATCAATTTGTTCTCAAAATAAGCTACTTTGGGAATTTTTGTGTAATTTTTGACCCAAAAATAGTAGCTTATTTTGGAGAAAATATAGTATGTGTGTTCACAAATTACATATTTTGATTAGTCAATCTGAAATGTCTGTTTGTTTCAGACTTCAAATAGTTTTTATTTATTTAGTTGTCTGAAGGACATTACAGATGTATATGTCTGCAAATTAAGGGTTTAAATAGTTGATTTGATAAAAACTATAGGGAGAACTATCCTGAATATAGAAATTATTGTTATACAAGACCTCTGATCTTGTATACCAGCTTGATCAATCAAAATAGCAAATTTTTAATATAACAAATTAAATAATATCACAGCTAAAATTATAGTAAAATCAGTATAATTAAATATTTAACAAATTATATAATATTCATAGTAATATCGGCATAATGTAAAGATAATTTTATTAATTAATTATTAATTAATTATTTATTTTATTTTATTTAAAAAAAAGGCTTTATAGTACACTTTATTATAATTGAAATAAAAAAAAATTACAATTCTAAAAATAATTTTTTTGCATTCTCTACCAAATTTTTTACTATTTTTTCATTACTCATTGTTGTTTTAGCATCACCCAGATTATCCTCAAGTGTATCTTTATTCTTATTTATAAATTCCTTTTTGCTCAATTCTTTTATCATACTTTTCTTTAACATCTCAATATTATTTTTTACTTCATTCTGAAGATATTCTAAACAAATCAAATATTTGAATTGACATATTTGCAAGCAATGGCTATGATAGCTGTGCCCACATACAAAAACATTGCTATCATTAGAATAGTTAGTATAGTTAGTACAATTGCAGTATAGATAATCATACAAAATACTTGTAAATAGTTTCCTGAAAGTAACAAAACCTCTCAGAAGGTAGCAATCTATTATCTCATAGCCTAAAGAGGCAAATTGTATGTGTTAATACCTTCAAGAAAATTAACAATCAAAGGATACTTGTGCCATAATTGATATATCTTGGTAAATATTTTGTGAAGTGATATGGCACACTTCTGAGATAACATGTGCAATTCTTTGGCTTATAAGAATATTTCACAGAATTTACAAAGAATTGACAGAATATATTATCTTCACAATTTTGAAATATAAAATGTGCTTCTTTTTGTAATTGATCTGCCATAAAAAATTTAGCTATGCATTGCCTAATAATGCTATAAACAGTTTTTATAGGACAATTACTTAAAGATGTAAGATAATTAATAACTATGTCCATCATTGGATAATTAGTATTCATCCAAAAAAAATATCTGAAAAAATAATAAAAAGGCATATTTATAATTTTTTAATCAAATTAAAGAAACCAATAACTTCAGCAACACATACAGGCTTTTTCATAAGCAAAACAATTTTCTCCTTAATGATGCACTGTGTAAATATCAAGAACTAAAAGAAGTAAATGCTTAAAATATTGATTAGATATAGAAATTCAATATTCTTACATATATAACTGAATTTTGAAAAAATAATATTAGATATTTTAAGCCATGTCATATCTATAATATGAAGAATTAAATTAATTTGCCATGGGTATGGCTTCTTATCAAAATTTTTTTTTTTTTTTTTTTTAACTTCGATAATTTTGTCATTAACTTTTATTATTATATTTAATCAAACAGTACATATACATATTACATATATTTAACTATCTAACTAAATAGTTATTATGACTTCACCCAACTACCCTATATAGCGCCCAGAGCAAACTGTCTGCACCATCTTACATGTGAGATAGACTACCTTGGGAACCTCTATCAAGAAGCACTCTAGATTTTGATTTAACTCAGAACCTTAATATTTTTACTAATTCATATATACCCCACTATATATGCTACTATACAATATCTACTAGTTATAATCCACTCCTCATTACTTATTACATTAAATTTTTCTTTTTACCAAATATGCTTTTATAAATATCATTAAATAAAAACAAATTCTTTTTATAGAAAAGTTCTCAACTGTTTAGCAAAACATAGAGGTTCTATAATAGGCAAAAATGATATAACAATAAAAAAATTATCTTATTGTTAAGAAGATGCTGGTGTGCTATAGCCTTGCAAATAAAAAACTAACTAAGCTAGTTAGCAATAATATTGATATTATGGTCTTACCAAGATTTGTCATTGTATCTAAGCCTTCATTACTCGTATCTATAGAATTTAAATAATATACTATATCGAACTTAAAGAATTTTTTTTTTTTTTCCCTTTAATAACCTCATACTAATTTATTAAAATATTTGTAATTTACAAAATTAACTATCTAATTTATATATTAGGCCAATACTCGGCTGCTAAAAGTGCCCAATTATAGTTATCATACTGATGTTTGCCAACTGGTTCCACATGTGGTGCTACTCATATTTAAATACCTGTTATAGCATAGTACTCAGCTATCTAAAAAACTATTTACTTAACATAAAAAACCTACTATAATCTAATTTTACTTTGACTACCAACTAGACAAAAAAGAGTTCAAAATTTGTAACCAAATCATTTCTTTTATCAAATTATATACCTCAACTATTTTTTCCTTAAAATTTTTCAAGCATGATCTTCCCTTTTCTTTTTTCCCTACTATACTTGATTCCTCTAAACATTTTTTCCTCCTTTTACTTGAATGGTTTTCTGTTGATTGGTTTTCTACCAGTTAGGGTTCCTAGGTTCAGTTCAGTTCAAATTTAGATTCAATGAACCTGAACTGAACCTGAACCTGAACCACAAATTTTGCAGATCTTTGAACCTGAACCTGAACTGAACTTT
>CAJVPY010006703.1:0-10286 GCA_910591965.1 Dentiscutata erythropus | reverse complement strand
GTTCTTGTCAACCAATAAAACTTGACAAGAAATATAAAAAAGGCTCCGGATATCAAATTAGCTTTTATAGTAAATATTTAAAAAAGTTAGATACGATCAAGAATTCGTTAATTGGACTAAAAATTCAACTAAAATTTTCAACTAAAATTGAGATTCCAAAAAATCAAGATTTAATTAATATGTATCAAAAATGCGTTTAAAATTATGATTAACACAATCAAAACTCACAGTAGATCTAACAATCAAAGATTCTCTAAAATCTTTATCATCCATGGCAAATACTTTCAAGTTATTCAACTTGTCAACAATGTAAACATCAAATTATAGAATCAAAGGTCAATTTAACTTATTAAATCTTATAAATACAACCTGAATGTGATAAAAAAGATTTTGGGGCATGCTAAGAATAATCAAAACAATTCAAACAATCAGAACAATAAGATGCTTAACTTTATTAGAAATGATTTGCTGCATATTGACAAAGAAAGATTAGAAATTTATAAACTTCCCATGACAAAGCTATAATTACTATTGTATATATCCTGCCATAGCGTCGAGATAATATTCTTCTGTCAGAAGTAGTTTTGTCTAAAAAAACTAACAGACTTGGTGTATACCGAGATATTCATAAAATAAAATTGTTTTTATCAATTTCATTTCTTTCTTTTGCGAGTTTTGAAATCTATAAAATTAAAATTGTTAAAAATTTATAAAATAAAAATATATATAAATATATGAAATATTACCTTTTGTGCGTATATCCAAGTTGTAAGACTAATGGTACGTCCCAACCAAAGTTCCATCTCGAATTGTAATTTATACAAGTACTAGTCAGGTTTTTCTTTCATTAAAATTTAAAGATAATTTATATCATTTATATTTAAAGAACATGGTTTTCCCGAAAGTGATGGAAGTTTTTCAATACAATCATATCTTTGAAAATGTACAAGGACCTGACTTGTAGAAGACCTGCTAACACCTAAATGTTTTGCAATTTTTCAAGTTAATAGGCCTTCTAAATTTTTTCAATAATTTGCCAGCGAATGTGGTTTGAAAATACTATATTTTTTGAATTCAACAAGAGATGTGCATAATTTTATCCACCTGATTTTAAATTACATATATATTACAGTATTATATCAATTTTTATTATGCCGAAAAAATTACTGGCTGAAAAAGTTTTCAGCAAGTTTTTTTATAGGTGTCCCAGGAATAATGAAAATAAATATAACTGATGATTTAACTGATCCGTTTGACCTGGGTTAACTCAATTTTTGACCTGTGACCCGTCAAAATTCTGACCCGTATGGGTCGGGTAACACCTCTAACCACATCTTCCCTTTGGTACCGAATTATGTCATTTTAGTGTAGAAAACTGCGTCAGACCACCCAAGACGCAGTAATTTAAAAAAGTATTTAAAGTGAATTTTCACAATGAAAATAAACTCAGTCCAGTTTGTGTGAAAAAGAAGAACTCATTTTGAGTTGAAGTTAATTGAGACCTTTGAAGTAATAGAAGTCAAGTAGTGACTTAGTAAAAATTGTTACCTTTCGTCCGCCAGTTTCGAATTTCACATTTCTAAGATAAATCCAGTATAATACATACAGTCTAAGCCCCAATACTAGTAAAAACCCATCGTTGTTATAAACAAATAGTGCATAGAAAGAGTTGATAAAAGAATAATACTCATTATTTGCTTTATATAGAGAAAATATCTGAATTAGTTAAAGACCTATTGTTACTGAAAATAAGCTAATAATAAGAAGTACTGGCCCGTGACCTCATCATTACATATTAATTAGTCTGATCATCCAAATTCCTATGACATACGAAACCTATGACGTATCGATTAATTGAAAATTCGATCTCCATCATTAGTAGGGATGGGCAATAAAATTATGTATTCTTACTTAATTTTACTAAATATTACATAAGGTTTTTTGCATTAAGTAATAATAAGTGATGCTTACGATGTTTCTATTTTTAGCAGCAAATATAATTTTTATTAGCGAAAACAAAACATGGCTAAATCAGTTTTTTAAATCGATTTGCCGTATGATTCTTCATACGTATATAAGTAATAAGTAATAGTAATGTAATTATTACATATTATTTGATAAAGGATAAATCATAAGTAATCATTACTTAATAAATTACTTTGCCCATCCCTAATCGTTAGTTCTACCCATGACGTAGGATTGATCATCAACATCGATCTAAGCCGCCGAATATTAAATTACCGATCGACATATTATGATTATGTAACACATGATCGAGACTAGTAATATCTCTGATACAGAAGCGTTGAAGAATTAGAGAATTAGTACAGTGTTGAATAATCGAAAGACAATAAAATAAATTATACCAAAGATAGAAGGAAACTTTTATACTTTCTGAAGAATCATCATAAGGTCTAAGCTTCAAGAACTCAGACCAAGCTTATCCACGCCTCTTTTTCGAAGCTTGCCACCTTGGACTTGGATTATTGTTGATTTGTTAAATTAGTTAGTTTAGTAGTTAGTTAGATTATTAAGTATAGATTAAGACCCGTAATACCCGAATTTCTCCAATCCTGGTTTAATTTGGACCCTTCTCAATGTACATACGTAATAGGGTCCACGACATATTTAATCGACCCTTTTAAGGATATTAGTACAGTAATTGTAATTTTACTATCAAATTTTTTTTATCAGCGAAATTAAAAAATCATTTATAAAAAGAATAGTAAAAAATTCTGGATGATACTTACGTAGAGATGGGTTCGAGCATATTAATGTATATGATTCAGAATTATGCTCATTTTATTCTATTTAAATTTTGCATAAGAAAATTAAAGTGTATAAAATTTAGGCCAGAGAGTATAATGCTGAACGGAGTTAAGAAGCAAAAGTTATAAAAAATTCTGAAAAGAAAATTAATGAATGCAAAAGACAAGAAGGGTCAGGCAAAAATTTGAGCAAAATTCTGATCTTTTCTAAGGGAAAATATAAAAACAAAAATTATATTATGCAATATCATGTGCATGTTATAATAAAATGCATATTTTTCCTATTACAATCTTATAATTATCCTCTCTTTCTTTTGACTGGGGATTGCTCTTGCAAATAGTTTTAACGTAATTAAATTTTTTTTTAAAAAAAATTACTATAGTATATCGGGTTCAAAAATTTATATAATTCTGGTAAATAAAATTCCAGTAATTCTGGCAAAAACAATTTCTGTGGAATTATTTATAACATTGGTAATCATGGCTCTTGATAATTTAAAAAGTTATGTTTTTAATCCAGGCCTTTTACATTCCCAAAAGCAAAATCTTGATTTGTACCTGGTGGGTACTGTGACAAATAAAAAATATAGGTCAGCGCAAAAAGATATGTATATCAAAAGTTTTTAATTTTAGTGCTTGATTAATTATTTATATTTTTTTTATATTGAATAAAGTGGGTTTTAATCAGGCCTACCGAATAATTGATTGTGAAGACAATTAATTGCAATTATTTAATCTCAATTAATTGATTGGTGGCGCAGCCACAATTAAACAATTAATTGCAATTTTTGCATTATACAGCCGATTCTCCATACACCGCAGTTTGTAAATGTGATAACTTGCTGATCTTGATGTCAAAATTATAGGCAAAAAAGGTTATTATATATGATTTTTAATAAAGAAAAAAAAAAGCCTTATATGATTAGATAAATAAAAAAAAAGCTTCTACGATTAGATAAATAAAAAAAGCTTTTATGATTAGATAAATAAAAAAAGCTTTTATTATTAAATAAATAAAAAAAAAAACTTATATGATTAAGAAAAAAAAAAGCGTATAAAGAAATTGAGCAATCGTGTTTTTTTTAAAAAAAAACATAATAGTATTATTAATGAGCACAAAAGTTTCGTGTAAAGTATTACTACACAGACTGGAGAAAGTCTCTTGACCTGTATACATTAGAAAAAAAATTTCTATTGCTAAGAGTAAATAGTAAAATGAGGTCATTCGGGATGGTCATCAACAAATTAAACAATAGGCTCTATATGTATATAATTATATATATTTATTTTAATTTTAATATAAATTTTAATACAATACCTTTTCAATACTTTTATTATAAAAATTGCAATTAATTGCAATTATTTCACAATTAATTGTTTTGCAACTGTTTTTTTTTAAAAATTAATTGTTTTGCAATTGTTTTTTTTTAAAAATTAAATGTTTTGTAATTGTTATTTGTAACAATGTTAATTAAATTTAATTGTGTAATAATTTAATTGCAATTTAATTTTTGGTAGGCCTGGTTTTAATACATTTTTTTATATTATTTTTTTTTGTTTTAACACAAATTTATTTTAATAATTAATAATACACAACCTTTTGAATTTATTAAAAATGAAAAAATAATTTAAAAAAAATCTATTTTAAGCATTTTCAACCAATATGCAATTTTATAAGTTTGTACTGTGCAAATACATTAATGTGCATATAATAAATATATGTTTAAAATTTGAGCAAATTTGAATTACTAGTTGTAAAGAAATTAAGCTTTAAAGTTAGATAATTTAATTTTTTTACTATATCATATAGGTGGAAATTTCCAGTTGGAGCGCTGTGATTAGGTGACAACAAAAGTGATAGTCATATGACATTTAAACTGCATATAAAAACTTATAAATACTTCTCATCAATGATCCCAATTTAGGTTAATTTTAGGATCACTACTCATAAATGGGATATAAAAACTCATAAGCAACTTATAAGTAATTAATAAGCAATTTTACGATCACTGATCAAATCATCACTTTTAATCTCAGTAATCACACAATATTTTATATTTTATTGGCCTGGAATCTATTTAATCTCATCATTCAACCTATATAATCACAAAAATTGAAAATTTCCACCCATATATATACATATATAAGGTCATATAAAGTTAATTTTTTGTTTCTTGTAACATATCTTTTTTAATCTAACATGCCAATCTAAAATTTTATTTTTAAAAGTTAAAAATTTTTAAAATAAAAAATTAAAATTTAAATTTCAAAAAATCATAACCTGGCAATATAAAAATTTTTTTTTTGTAATTAACTTGTAATAAAATATATCTTAAATATCTTGATTAATTAAATAATAATTATAATATACAAGCATTATAAGGAAGTGATAAGTATTTTAATATCTTACAAAAAAAATATAGCTTACACTATAATTAAAATTTAGAATCAATAAGGAGACTTTTTAGTAATAACAAATTAGTGCTTCAGAGCTCTAATTATGGCATAAGCTACATTTTTTTGTATTTTGGCATAGAGAATATTGTGACACACTTAAGTTTTTTAGCTATTTCCTGTTAAGCAACACTTAAAATTAAATTATATTAATAGGAGGTTTTAGAATTAACTTTTTTTTAAAATAAGTGAGAGTTTAAAAGGTTTTATTTTCTTTTTTAGAATTTTGAATCAAATAATTAAATAAATATAGCCAGTAATAGAACTTAGATATATCTATTAGTAAATGATTATGTAAATAAGTACATACTTTAAAAAAAATAGAATTTGTTTGTTGCTTATTTTGAAATAATTACAGTACTTATTTTAACTGAAATCAGATACCAAATCATTAATTCCGATACTTTTCAATTTGTTTTATTAAGACAATTCAAATTATATAAAAATTGTATATTTTATTTTATTAAAATAAACACACTTTTTCTAAAAATTTTATATGTGCAACTTTTTAAATGCATCAAAATACCTTAATTAAATTCATATTAACAAAAAGTCAACTGATCAAAAAGACAGGTGAGGGTTTTAAGATTTTATATGAACATGACTATATATAAGAGAAGTAATATCAGACCATATTAGTTTTTTATACTACATAACAATAAAAGAAGTGACAAATAAATCAATTCCTCTTTCTCATTGCAACACAATTAAGCACTATAACTATTATTTTCTCAACCTAACCCTTCCCACAGATCCTGATTCTGATATTTTTCTATTTAATAGTTAGCCTGCTTCAAGCAAGTGAGAAACCACTGGCTGATATTGCTTCTTACTTATTAAACTGTTATAATTATATCTGGGTGCAATCTCACTTGCTAATTTTTTTAGAAGCATATTATCATTTTAGTTAAAATTACTCACTTAGTTCAAGTTATTTACAATGTATTCTGTGAACTTAAAGTCTTTTAATTGAATTTATTTCTGGCATCTTTGGCATGCCAGCATTCTTTCAATCACATAGACAATTGTACCTATGCTTTTCAAATAAATTAAACAATTTTCTATATCTCATGCATCTCATATAAGATAACTCACAATCTAAAAAAAAATGCACTATTATGCAAACTATACATGTTCTAAGTGAAATGCTTAATTTTTGTAACATTTCTTTATTAATTTTTTGTTCGCCAATTTAGAAAAATCAAAATAATACATGCAAAATTTGTAGAATAGTTAAATTTTTAAAGTTATTATTTATTGAATAAAGTATAGTTAAACAAAAATAAATGCTAAAGAAAATTAAAAAGCAAATTTAAAATAACTCATAAATCATATATCATTTAGTCAAATTTTAGAATCAAGTTGTCAATAACTTTTTTCTTTTTTAACATAGTGAATGATAGTAATGCCTAATTAACAAAATATAGCAAGTGTAGTTAAATCTATGAAAATAATAAAAATATATTTTAATAAACTTGTAATTTACAGATTTGAGTTTTTTTCTAATAAATTTATGCCAATTACATGTAGCTTTTTTTTTAAAAAAAAATTCATGATAAATTTTAATAAATATCTTTTCACTCTTTTTTTTTTTTAATTAAAACAAAAATGTTCTTTTGTGAATATACACATATTGAAAGGAGATAAAATATTATATGGATAGTATATACATCTAATTCCATATAAAATAACACTTAAAGAATACTTCTACAAGTTGATAAATAATAAAATATCATCTAATACATTAATTAAAGTAAGTAAATTTAAGCAAATAAAATACTTTTACATAAGTAAATCAACTTGCATATCCATAGAAGAAATACAAACAACCTTGACTATAAAATTTCAAAATGACAGATTACAGTTTAATAATTTAAATATAAATAAAAATGAGTTTGATATTATTATACAATCTGCTCAAAACAAACAACTCCACATACCACATTTTACATATACATCAAAGTCAAATTGCAAACAAATACTATGTCTCAACTTTATCAAATTAATTCAGAATTACAAAAGTGATTAGTCAACACAAATGTCAGCAAATAATGAAGGAAAACAGTTTATAATTGCCTTATCGAATGCTCTCTAGTACATAGACATATGTGACAATAAGTTAAAAGAATGAAACTTCAACATATCTCCATTGTTACTCAGATTTCTTGGTCATACAGACCCTGAATTATATAAAGAAACAAGAAAGCAATTTGACATAAATAAATTAAATATTCAATGCCAATTACTTATCCCCATCTTACATCAACATGGATGTGATTCTCTAACTTTGATTGGTTGTATGCTGCTTTATAACTGCAATCTCAAACTATGCAGAATACTTATATAAGTAATATGAAATAATAACTTTGAATCACATAAAAGAAGTTTTTGTTCAGAATATTAAGCAGACTACATCAATAAGTATTTATAAAAGCAATAATTAGTTAGATTCATATAATAAAGTGAAATATAGGAAGCTTGAGAATGTTTTTAAAGACCTCCTATCTTGGAAACCAATAAGCCTTGAAGAATATCTTTCAAAAGAACCAATGCAATTGTATTACATTAATATATACAGAGATATTATAGGTTACCAAACAATTACTTATATTATACAGTAATTTGTAGGGGTAAGTTTTACTATGAATAGCTATGATTATTTATAGCCAATTTGCTAAATACTGGGATAATTTTTTATTTTTGAGCTTTTAATTCTATACAACTTTAATTAAAAGCTCAAGAACAAAAAATTATCACAGTATTTAACAAATTGGCTATAAATAATTATAGCTATTTATAGTTAAACTCATCTCTAATAATTTGTTCAATAAACTATAATACCTCTGTATTAACAAATTATGCTATTCTAATATCTTACTTTCCTTGTTTTAGACAACACTTAAGCTTTATTCAAGATCTTTTGCATGTTTTTATCTTTAAAATTAAAGAATACCACTATAACTCTAAAAATAATACTTATAATATTATATTAATTTGAAAAATTAATGAAAATTTTACTGAGTCAAAATTAGTACAAGAAATAGCATGCATTACAAGAAAGTTACAGAATAATACATCTCTATATTATTTATATCTTATGCAGACCAATTTTATACACACCTGTGATTTGTTATTACCAAAAGTCAAACCAGCACCATTATGAACAATTTATTACATGTTAACTAGTGATATATTAGCTACTGAATTCATAAATGAATATAAGGTAGCTAATCATATAAAGTTAGCTTTAGAGCTTGGCAATCCTGATATTGTAACTAATCTTCAAGAATATAATAAAGGAAGACCAAAAAAATATAATGCTTTTTGAAAAGTAGCAGCCTATTTTTTTGCAGGAAAAGCAGCAGATCTAGTAATAGCAGTTGACAAACAGTGCCATAATTCAATAGTATATCTAGCAATAGCAATATTAGTAAATAACCTGCTTCAACAAATTAAAAATGAATAGTTGTCTAATATACCAACTCCTAGTGCCCAATGGTTCAGAGTACAATTCTGGCCAAAAATTCATCCTATTTAACTAGCTTATAATATATTAGCTGTTTACCTTTAGAATTCATAGTGCAAACTCAACAATCATCTGAATTCTTATTATATATTAGCAATTTTTTGCTATGAAAAAAAATTTTCAATAAAGTTTTATAATGTCACAACACTTGTATTCCTGGAAAATAGATACTAATACAAAATTGGTAAGTCTAGGACTTTGCAAAAACTAGAATAGTGCCAAGTATAACAATGTTTTGTAATATTCCCAAGACAATAAATAGTGATTTTTAGGATATGTATCACTTCACCGACACTCATTTCATAGAAACAACACTTCACCGTAATCGCTTCACTGACATGTTTATTTTATAGACATTTAAATCACCGACAATCAATTCACTGACATGTTTATTTTACCAACACATTTATTTTACCACACTTAATTCACTGACAATTAATTCGCTGACAAGCCTAATTCACTGTAAATCGGCCTAATTATACTCTATTCTAACCCTAACACTAACCCTAACTTAGGCAAGTGTTTGATAATGTGATTGGGTTCCTTGTTCTTCAAACTATTCGAATTAAGTTTGGCAGTGAATTTAGTGTCGACAAAATAAACATGTCAGTAAATTGATTGTCAGTAATTTAAATGTCTATAAAATAAACATGTGGGTGAAGCAATTTCGGTGAAGTGATGTGTCTATGAAAGGAGCATCGGTGAAGTGAGCTGAACCAGATTTTTATACAAGAGAAGTGTATATTGCTCTAAAAGATCTAGTTTTTTAGCACTCCCTTATGTTATATAACAGAACTTAATAATATCTTTCTAACACAAAATTTACCTAAACATGTTTTGTATCTTTCCCCAATAGTGGTTCTGACTACTGATATACATACTTGAGAGTTCAATTATCTTACATCTGTTTTTTTTTTTAGAATTGATCTTAATTATCTTGTGGTAGTAAGAATACCACCTTTACACTTCTAAAAAACTTTGTTAAATACATAATGTCGATACTTAATCTTAGATTACAATGCATCAGATTGATGTATAGCAAAATAGATGATAAATATGAGAAGCTCATTAACAAAGCAAATTCAATAAAAGATATTTGTGAAATTACAGAATCAAATCCTACAGGGGAGTGACAAAATAATTCTTCATTTAAGGACTTGGCTTATAACTTAAAAACTTACTAATTAATTTTGGCTTTTATTTATTTATCTAAATCTATAACTTTTTGATTATATGATGTTATTTTTAAATTATATACTTGTATAATTAACAAGTTATTTAATTTATATTTTTTAGAGTTTTGAAAAATTTGGTAAGTGTTTGTGTTTTTTTTAAATATTTTAATATCTATTAATTCAAATTTGATAAAATTTTAATATATTATAGCAGAAGATATTTTTTATATTATATATAAATTTGAAACTGTTTTGATTAATTGTTAATTAAAAAATTGACAAAAATAAAAATTTTAAATTTAATCTTTTTTATTAATTTTTTCTAAAACTATTGATCCAATTTGGATGAAACTTTTTTTATTT
>CAJVPY010006702.1:0-10287 GCA_910591965.1 Dentiscutata erythropus | reverse complement strand
AACCCGAACCAACTTGTTTCAGAGCATGATCTATTACTAATTTCTTTTATAGAATTAAAATAAAAAAAAGTTCATAAAATTTGGTTTAGTAGTTTTTGAGAAATCGTTGCAAAATCTTTTTTAAAAAACCCAAAAATCTTGGGAAAAAAAATTAAAATTGGTAAAATTTTTTTTCTTTGAAGATTTCTTGATATTAAACTATCCAAATTTGATGATTTTTTTTATTTTAATCTGTAGAATCATAGAATTAAAATAATAAAAAAAAATATGTCAAATTAGAATAGCTTGTTATCAAAAAATATTCATTAAAAGCTAAAAAAAAATTTTACCACAGTTTTATATTTATAGGCACCAAAACTTTAGGCCATACAAAGTAAAATTTTTATTTTGTATTACCCACTAACTGATTTTTTCAAATTTTCGATTTTTTTTTTTTTTTTTTAGGTTTCAATTGTGCCAATTGTTCTATTTTTGCTATTTAATTTTTCTCTATAAATTATTTTGGTATCACCTAACAGAGACTATATTCTTCTGAAATTGTCCGATAGAACTGATAAAAAAAAATTTGATTACTGACCTAATTTTCTGATTCCATGTTATGTAAAGCGAAAAATTAACTATGCATGACTTTAAATGTGAATATGAGTCTATTATTTACTGTAGAATTAAAAAAAAATAAAAATCTGACCACCAACAGTTGATTCTAAAATCCATGTAATGCAAACCAAAAAATTAACTTTTCATGGCCTTAACAAAAATTACTTGGCATGTAGATAGTTAAATTTGATCAATTTTTTTTTATTTAATACTATGAGTATATAGAATTAAAATAAAAAAAGTTGATCAAATTTGACTAGGTAAGTGCTAAATAATTTTCGTTCAAAGTTTTGGTGCCTATAAATAAATTAAGCCCAGCTACTACAACAATTTAGACTTGCAGATTCTCGATTTTGATTGGCTAAGAGCGACAATCAAAAAATTGAGCTGAAATTACTCATAATTTTACTAATAAATCATAGCCGCCTATTAAGTAAAAATTATTTCTGAGTAAACAATTTTTGTAATGTGGGCCAAAATTTTGAAAATCCTTAGCCGTTAGCCAATAAAAATCTAGGATTTGCCGGTCCAAATTTGTTGCAGCAGCTATAGTTAATTATAAATAAAAAACTGTAGTCAACTTTTTTTTAGCTTTTAATGAATATTTCTTAACAACTAGCTATTTAAATTCGATAAATTTTTTATTTTGATTCTATAATTTCACTAAATTGAAAAAAAACTCATCAAATTTAGATAGTTTAGTATTGAGAAATTTTCATTTAAAGTTCAAAGAAAAAAAAATTTTACTGATTTTAATTTTTTTTTTCAAGATTTTTGGGTTTTTTAAAAAAGATTTTGTGCTAATTTCTTAAAAACTACTAAACCAAATTTTATGAACTTTTTTTATTTTAATTCTATAAGATTTTGAAATTGAAATAAAAAAATCTTACTAAATTAAATTATGTAGTTATAGAGAAATTATTGCTAGAAGTCTTCAAATTTTATTAATAGAACTTCTATATAGATATTACACGAATATGCATGATGATCGACAAACCGGGCACAGATTCTAATTTCGCTATAGTTATAGTGCTACTACTTCACTTTAACTTCTCTCATAAATGACTTTTAACTTTATACTAGCTCGTAGGACCTGGCATTGCTCAGGTTCTAGCTTCTAATTTTTTCTAATTCTTAGATTTAAATTAACTTTTGGACCAAGTTATAATTTTTTTAAAAACTTTTATATTGTAGATTTAGAACACAAACAGTTTCTGAGTTCTAAAATTATTTATTATTTTTTTTAAAAAATTAAATTATTAGTTCTTTATACAGTATATATATATATAATTATCACTTTAAAAAATTGAATTAATATCTAGATAAATTTATTGAATATTAATTGAACATTTGAATACTTATAGTAATTTTTGACATATTATAGCTCATATGTAGATTTTATTCTTTTTTTTATTTTAAATTAAAGAACGGATAGATAGAAAAACATTTAGCAGATTATATAAGAAATTAGTAATAGATCATGCTCTGAAACAAGTTGGTTCGGGTTCGGGTTAAAAAAAATCTGATCTGAAGATTTTGGGTCAGGTTGGGTAAACACCAACCTAAACCAAACCTAAATCAAACCTGAAAATTATTCAATTTAAAGATGCTCGAAATAAATATTTTATATTTTTTTTGATTTTAATAGCAAGTGCATATGTGTTTTTAAATAATATTTTAAATAAAACCTCAAAAGACATTCAAGTATGCATCAATCAGATTTCAAATGATTAACACAAAATTGTTACTTGATTTTGATTGGTTAATAGCTACAGGCCTGCAAATTTTGGCCCACATTACATGTTATCATAAATTTTGTTACAGCAGCTAAGGTTATCAAGAAAGCTAGATAAGGATAATGTAAAAATCACATTTTTTAAAATCTGTCAGTATGTAACTTGAATTTGATTCTGAAACCACATTCTGATAAGAAAATTCTAATTTTTAATCTAACTTTAACACATGATTTTTTACTTCAAAACATTACACATATTGAGATTGGTTTGATTCTTTGAAGAGATCTGATTGGTATATATTTATCGATATCTTAAGCTAATGAAATTAAAATTCCTGGTAATAATATTATATACCTTTTTCAATTTGAATAAAAATATTTCTGCAATTATCTATCTAATCCAAATCATAGAATAAAATAAAAAGCTTTTATCAATTTTAGGTAGCAGTTATCATGATATTATCGATCAAAGTAAAAACTTAACTACTGACTTTGTTTTAATAATTGACTATTCTTTTTAATTGAACAATAATTTATTGCAACAAAAATTAGTATGAATTAATGAAAAAAATATATTCATTTATTTTAAATAAGCAATACACAGTTCTTACTATAGTAGCCTATTAAATTTTTAGCATACTGTGCTTAGATTTGATTAGCTAGCTTCAATAATTATTGTTATATAAATTATCAAATGTTTAAAAGCAAAAAGGGCAATTAAATTTATTTTTTTAAAAAAATTTAGTATATTAGCCATAAAATTTCAGGTTGGGTTCAGGTTGGGTTCAGTTTGGGTTGAAGATTTAATCCAAAAATTATCAACTCAACCTGACCTATTTGAAGTACTAATAATAGATATATAGATTATTTCAAATATTCGATTAATAAATAATAATGGCTGAATTAACTTGAATAAAAGATTGTTTATTAACCAAATTAGTATGAGGATAAACTAATAAAAATAATAAGAAGTATATATTGCTTGAATACTTTAATTAACAAATTATTTTAACTTTCCAATTAAATTAACCTAATAATGAAAAATAAATGATAATTTAAAATCTTACTAAGATAGAATAACTTAATAAGCAGCAAAAAATTTTTTGTCGTATTTTAAACTATATTTACAGATTAGTTTATTATAAATATTAAGAAATAACTTATTTTAAATATAATAAAAAATTAGATTAAAAGTAAATAAGCACTATTTATTTTTTGCAATAGTAGTAATAAGAGGTAAACATCTAGTTATAATAAAACAGAGATTTTACTTTTATTGTTATAAAATTTATTTTATGTATTTCTAAGTCATAGTATTATAAAAATAAAATTTTAAATTTTAAAATTTTTTAAATAAAAGTCCAGGTAAGAGAGTCATTTTTTGTATAATTTTTGTTTTTTTTAAAATTATTATTACTATATATTCTATATTTTAGCTACAGTCAACTCTTTATACTGAATAGTTATCTTATTATAATAACATCGTATATAATAACATATTTTTATTTAGGCCAAAATATGATTTAATTTATAAGAAAAAACCTCTATATAAGCAAATACCTTTATAAGCATATTTTATAAAAACTTTACTATGTGTTTAACTATATAATTATATAGAGGGATAACTGTATATACCTTTAATTTATATCAAACAATAAAATAATTATTAAAACATTTTTATATCAAATTATCCATTGATTATATAAATTAAATTTCGTCAGTATTGACTGTTACAATAATTCTAGTATATACTATATTCTAATAAATCAATCTACATATTTTATAATGATTTGACTATTATGTGAATTACTTCAAATACAATGATTACTTTTCACTAAGATAACAAATAGTTGTAAAAATAAAATAAAATAGCTGTTTATTTTGTACCTTTATTTGATAACTTAAAATAAATTTTAAATATTTGTATAAATTCATTTTATTTTACCTTTTTTTCAAATTATTACTAAAAATAGTTGAATGAAGCAAGAAACTAATCTGAATCTTGATTAATAAAAGAATAAATAGAAATGCTAAGTATTACAATATAACTTCTCACAAATTTTGGAAGAGTTTAGACCAGAAAATTAATAAACAATATAATACTAAATTTAATGATTAAGTGATTATAACATAAGTATATTAATCAGCTTTCATTCTATATTATTAATATATAAAATCTAAAATCTTTTTTTTATAGTTAGTATACAAGTTTATTGCTAAAAATAATTCTAAAAAAAGAAGTAAAGCTGGCAAATACTACTTTGATGAATTTCAACTCAATTCTGGAAAAGACCATGTAAATTTCCGAATTTCATTATAATTAATCACATCTCTTATTTAATCTCAATATATTTCTTAGATACCCAATTTGATCAAATAAGAGGTACAAACTTAAAAATCTAACAATAAAATGAAAGTAATAGAAATTGAACTTCTTTCTTTCATATGAAGAGGTTACTATTATGCTGAACAATTATAATACAAAATAAAGAAAAAGAACTCTAGTTCTTAACCCCAATACATCTACTTAGTATAGTACAAAGTACTATTCTGCAATATATGATATTAATATTACTAATATTAGACAAAATTTTATTTTATTCATTTCTACTTCACTCATTTGTATATTTATACACTATTTCCTCATATTTTTTATAATCTAATAATCAATTACTCTAAAATACACATCTATATTAACAATATTACTCTAAATTTTATTTTACTTACTAAATATAGATTATTATATAATTGGCAGAAATAATAAAATATATATATACTGAACATATTTATAACCTATACAAAAAAATTATATATAATATTAAAAATAATATATAGAATTTCTAAAAAATCCTAAAAAAACTTTATTTATACTTTATAATAACCCTAACATAAAAAATCTCAAATTATTACTTGTGCTAACTCTAATCATTAAACAACTATTTTTGCAGTTACTATTTTAATTTTTAATTAATTCTATACAACAATTATGCCATTCATACAAATCATAATCATGACCTGATTATGATCTCTAATCCTTAAAAAATTAAACTTTTTTTTTTCATCTTATATATTCCTACTCTATATCTATACATATTGGCAAAACCTATTGGATTTGAGATTTGGCTATAAACAAACCTGGACAAATGAGATTGTCCATCTATATTTAAAAATCACATATGGCAAAACTGAACAAATTCTAATTCCAAATCCAAAATTTTATCCTAAATCTTAAACTCAAACCCAAACCTATTCCAAATCCCAATCTTATCCCAAATCCCAATCTCATCCCAAATCCCAAATTTATTTCAAATCTCTAACTAATAGTTATTATTTAAATTAGTAAATTAGTACAACTATCAAATTTGCAAATCATTTTTACAAAATTTAATAACATTATGAGAGACATTCATATGATTAGTTAATTTTGGTGAATCTACTCGTGATTGTCCATGATAATTAACCAATCAAAATACATAAATTTATTAATACTACAGTACTATAAAACAAACCAAAACTTCTAATAAAGAAACTCTCAAACTAATAAATACACACAAAACATGTGCTATTTGTATTTAGAGAATAGATAGATACATATAAAGTGAGTAAATATGATATTTGTTACTAATAAACCCAAACTCATTAAAAAGTTTAAGTACAAGATCTATGTACAAGATATAAACCACAACTATTAATATATAGTTGACAAGCCCAAATGCACTTCAAGAACTGACCAAATTTGAATATTAAGCCTGGATCTTCTATTACTAAAAGCTTGTACTTATTAGTTAAAAGTAAAAGTTTATCTAAATCTAATATAATGAAATAGCTTTAAACAAAAATGTTTTCAGTTACCTTCACTCTACAATATAGTCTAATAAACAGTAGTATACTTTGTCTTCTAAGTAAAGTTTCCAGAGTTACTAATTATTTCTAATTATTTTTGTACAGTAAATGAAAAATAGCTTTTGTAGTGATTTTTTATTAGTGAAATACAGTCGTCCTCCTCTACAGTCACCTCCTATATAATCACGCCCTCTTTATAAGCACTATTTTTTGAAAATTTATTGGTAATATATTTATTAAAGAAACTCTATATAATCACATTACTATTAAAATTTTATAGTCACATCTTTTTTATGTAAAACAACTCACGTGATTATAGAGGAGGACGACTGTATTACATTTCCAAAAATTACTTTAAAGTGTATAAATAAGTTACCGGACAATTAATTTATATCAGCCAATTAGATAAATATCTCACTATGAACAAGATCTCCAAACCAGAGCTAAAACAACATATCTTGTAAGAGAGAATTAGATATTATAGCACACTTGAGAGTTGTATATAAAAGTCTCCAGAAAAAATATATTTATTTTTAAAACTTATTGAAATAGATTACTTATAGAATTATCCATCTGCCAATAAAAAAAGAAAAATCAACATTAAAAAAAAGGTTGAAATACATATGAACTTTCAAAATTTACTTAAAAAATACTGTTTTTTACATTTGGAGATTATGGTGTATTATGTTTACTATGTGTTTCATATTGTACATATTGCTGCATCTTTCTCTCAGACATTACAAAATTAGGAAATATAGTATATATTAAAAAGTAAAAGAAACATAATATTGCAAAAGTAATATTGACTTTTATTTATATCTTGTAGCTTAGTATCTAGAATTAAAAAAAGTTATATTATTTGATTTGTCTTAGTAAGGCAAATCGAATAGTACTAAAATTTTTTGATTATAATCAGTGTATTGCAATATATCATCAAAAAACACAAGTGCATCATATTATACACTCATGCCATAACACCAGTCTCTCTCTTATATGAGCTTTTATGTTAACAATAATAATAACATAATTATGTAGCAATGAAATCAAATTTCAAAAAAGAAAATTGTAATAGTATCACTTGATTGTTTTATTTCTGTTTTTGAATTAGTGTAATAGATAAATTTTGTGAATTCTATAAATTCTGCATGTTGTCATTGTTGTAATTATATAATTTACAAAATTCATTTATTAAAAACAGTAGTATTTCTTTTTTAATATTACAATTATACAAATGGGCTGCATATATAAACATGTACATATATATATAGCATAATGGAAAGTTGTTTTGATTGGCTAATGTGGTACAACTGTAATGTTGATCATTACACAATTATTTTTATTAGTTTTAGAGTACCCCCTATATGAAAACGTAATTGCTTATATGACAAGTCGCCATATATGTCACTTATAAGCTAATAACTTTCAGCATATATTAGTCTTTGGTCTTATTAGCGGCTGGCAAATTTAATCAGATATAATCAGATTCCTAGACAACTTCTACTAATACCATATTTTTACTATTAGCTTAATAGTATATAGCTAAGTAGGCTCGGGAAGTACTTTTTTTTTAGTGTTTTTTTCTTGAAAACATTATTTCAATAGCTAATTTGTTCTTAAAAACTTGTAATTAAGCTGCTTTAGGTGATTACAAAAGAGATCTGAATGATCTATAAAAGAAAGGCATGAGAACTATTAAATAAAAGCGTTTAACAGTATATACTTAAAGATTTACTTTTTGTAATATAAAAAATTTTTTTTTAAAACATTAATATCTAATATAGATTTGAAATTTTTTTCATGTATTACCAAAAATCAGTAGATATAAGAAATTCTAACAGAATATATCAAGCTGGTTATTGAGAATTGGCATTGAAATTGATAAGCAAAAAGTGTTTTCATAAAGCATTAATAGATAAATATAAAGTGTTTCCAAATTATTTGAAGTCTGCTAAGGCTAATAGTCCCAAAAGAATTCAAAAAACTGCCATTTGTTATGAATATAGAATTGGCATAAAGAAGAATGAAGTAGGTTTAAAATTTTTTTCATGCATTAAAAAAAATCAGCAAATATGAGGAATTTTAACAGAATATTCAAGTTGGTTATTGTTATTATTTAGGAATTTGCATTGAAATTGATAAGCAAAAAGTATTTTATAAAGTATTAATGGCTAAGTATAAGTGTTTACAAATTATCTGAAGTCTGCTGAGATTGGTAGTCCTAATTAAATTCAGAAAACTGCCATTTGTTACGAATATGGAATTGGCATAGAGAACATGAAATAGGTTTGAATTTTTTTCATGCATTAAAAAAAATTAGCAAACATGAGGAATTCTAACAGAATATACAAGTTGGTTATTGTTATTATTTAGGAATTGGTGTTGAAATTGATAAAAAGCATTTTTATAAAGTATTAATAGCTAAGTATAAGCATTTACAAATTATCTGAAGTCTGCTAAGATTAGTAATCCCAATAGAATTCAGAAAACTGCTATTTGTTATGAATATGGAATTGGTATAGAGAAGGATGAAGTAGGTTTGAAATTTTTTTTCACGCATTAAAAAAAATCAGCAAATATGAGAAATTCTAACAGAATATACAAGTTGGTTATTGTTATTATTTAGGAATTGGCATTGAAATTGATAAGCAAAAAACGTTTTCATATTATCTGAAGCTCTGGGAATTTGAAAAACTACTATTTGTAGTAGTTAGATCTGAAAGGTATTTAATTGGTGAAAGATATTGGTCAAGCGATGAATAAATATTATGAATTTGGTTTGTCAGAGCAAATGGGGGTGTCTCATATTAAAAGAGCCCATTTTGCAATTTTTCAAAAAATGAGTTTTTATTAAATTTATATAAATTTTGATACATTTAATATTTTTCAATTATAAATGAAGGTCGATTTGTATAATGAAAAATGGATATAATGTAAAAGAAAAATTTTACAAGGCTGTTAAGGCCAGGCGTATCACGGAACCACCTGATAGTCACTCGTTATATTTAATTAATCAAAATCATGAAATTTTATTAATACTGGATCAATCCAAAATTAAAACAAATGATTAAACTCAATTATCTCAAAATTGTTTATATTGCAAAATAGGCCCTTTTAATACGAGGCACCCTAAATAGTTAGCTGACATATGCTATGCAGTGGCACATTTTAGCAACTATTTGTTCTGAACAAAATTTTATGATATTTATTTATCGCATGATTCAATATCAATGCTAACATGCAATTATAATCATGTTTCTTTAAGTTATATTGGCTAATTGAGTTTAGTTTGAGACTGTTGTGTTTATGTAATTACATTTATTTTAATAAATATTAAATAATAACATTTTTAAAAATATTAAGTAACAATTATTTAAAATAAATATTAAATAATGATGATTATTTAAATATTTAAATAATAATAGTAATTCTTCTATAAATTCTCTCTATAGTTAGAGTGAAATATCAATATATATAATCATGATTGATGATTGCCTATATACTATAAACTTTTTATTAAAGTTGCTCACTACTACTATGAGTAATTAATTCATAATAAATATTAATAAAATGAAATATTTTGGCAACTTGGCTTGATTGAATAGCCAACTTTGAAATTTAATAATTTATAGTTTAAATTCTTCCAAAAAAAAAAATCTGTTATTGGGCTTTTAATTATATTTTGTACTGGAAACATTTTCTAACAAATTAAATAAATTATATTTAGTACAAAAATATAATTAAAAGCCTGATAACAGATTTTTTTCTTGTAACACTTATTTGGGATAGATATCACAACAATGATAATGAGTGAAATAGTTTACAGGTTTTTCCTTTTCATTATATATCAATCGTATTATCTTGACAACTACTACACTAAATTCAATAAAAATTTTTTTATTCAAATTCTACAAATATGTAGAATTTTGAATAAAGAAATTTTTTATTGATTTTATATAGTAGTTGTTGAGATATAATATGATTAAAAGTTTAGACTGTTTTAAATTGTAATTTTAAAAATTTAATATTTCTAATTTAACCTTTAATACCTCTTCACTCCTTTATAATATTGGTATTATTCGAATTAAGTCCTGGCTAACAAAAATATGGCACCC
>CAJVPY010006701.1:0-10288 GCA_910591965.1 Dentiscutata erythropus | reverse complement strand
CACACTGAAAAATATTAATGCTTATTGAAGAGTATTGATACGCACACATTGATATGCATTGATATTTTATTGAAAAGTATTAATATTTTTTTCTAGTATAATAATTTAGTAAAGATGGTAGCTCATATCCATGATATATATTATGATGCTAAGGCAACCCTATTATCAGATGATGCTATCAAAGAAATTAGAAAATCCAGAGGTAGGATACCCAATGCATCAAAAAAAATGGCTGATAAATTCCATATCGAACCTAAACGTGTTTATGAAATATGAGATAATAAAGAACGTCTCCAGCAAGGGGCTATTCTATCTCAGCCTGTTTTGGATGAAAATTTCAAGACTGATAAGTCAAAACAGAATCTTGAAGCGGTACCACCAGTACTATCTGCGTCTACTCCGACTATGAAGATTCCAAAAAAGAATAGTCAAAAAAAGAAGGTCTCTCTTGAATTAGAAATAAGACAAGAAAAAATGAGAACAAAGATGACGTGCTCTCTAATAATTTGCCAGATGTATCCCAAGAAAAAGGTTAGAATCTCTTCTTGAAAACTTAGTCAATCGCGGTGAAAAGCTTAAAAGCTCAGTTGGTACTTTTGATATCTCTTCTATATAAAGATTCACATGTATTAGCAAAAAACTTTCCAGTTCTTAATGCCAAGTCAAGCCATTTCTCAGTTTTCAAGAGGTGCTTTTCAAGATTTTCGCATTTTTTTTTAAGTTCTCACTAGTTGGGTTAGAAGAATTAGCAGAAACCTAAGATGATTCTTCCTGCTCCTCTTTTGGCGGATCTTTAGCTACTAGGGCCTTGCTATAAGTTGGAATAACATAGGTTTTTCTGTGTAACTTTATGCAGAACTAGTTTTTATTTGGCTTAGAAACATCTTGGAGCTTTCGAATATTTGACATACCTAAAAATAGCATTGGTTCAGGTTTGCCATTATCTATATGTACAAAATTTCCAATGACTGTGACCGTCTTTCCCTTTTGTCCTTCATAGTAACCAGCACATCTGTATACCATCCTAATGAATTAGTAATATGTTTGGAATTGCCCTTTATAGCAAAATCGGATGGCTCATCAATCTTCCATCCAAGTGCATGAATTGCCAGATCATTTATTCCACCGAATTCACTTCTAGTATCTAAAAAAGAATCAGGAATTGATAGATCATTTATATTACAATGCAAGTACTATAAAGATGAAAACCACTCATCTGATTTTTTTGACTCCTTCTCCAGAGCCTTTTGGGACAAGCACATTTTTCGTATCGGTGGTGAAAGCTTAGACAATAGCTGATTATATGTTTTAGGCTTGTTATTTTCTATTGGTACCTGTTTTTTTTTACCAGTGAATTATATCCAGTCCACCTATTATTTTCTTCATTATAATCTTCTTCCTTATTTTCCAAATCTGGAGGTGTGTTTTGGAAATTTATAGGTGTAAGAAACTTAAAATAAGCAGACCGATTGAAATTAGATCATGCTATCTGTTTATTAGGGCAACTATCTTTACTATGGCCTGTCTCTCTGCAAATAACACATTTACGTACGTATACTTTTTGTAATTGATTAGTTAATTGATTTACTACATCTCTATCTTCATTGATTGCATTTTCTATTCTATCAATCCTAGCAGAAATTTCATTTCGTTGAGGGCGAAGTCTAAATTATTCTTATTTAATAAACCTAATTTTTTTAAGTATTCAGCTACATAATAATTTTTGAGACCTTCTTCTGATTGCAATAATGATGAGGGACCTCTTGGTTGTCTAACTGGTTCTACTATCTGTGGAGCAGGTGCTTGTGCTTTTTGAGCGATAGCTTGCTGGGCCATTTGTGATTGGTAATCGGCTTTTTGTTTTTCTAATAAAGACTGGTATTCAGTTTTTTTGCTGTGCTAGTGCATTTTGGATTGCTTTTTGCATATCTTCTAAAGAAATTCCTTGCTGTTGAGGAGCTGAAATGGGAAGGGGTTCATATATTTCTCGAGATGCTCGCTGAGAAACTAATGGATTGGGTATTCTATCTCTTTTATGTCTAGCTATTCGGCGTAATTCTATCTCATAAAGTTTTTTAGCTAATTCATCCAATGGCAAATGTTTACCGATATCTTCAGCTTTTTCAAGCCATGGAAGTGGAAGAGCATCTAAGAACTTTCTATGTAATTCTTCAGGTTTATAGTTGGCTCGTCTACCTATTTGTAATATTTTTCTATATAATTCATCTATAGTCATGTTCACCTTTCCGATTGTTCCATACATCATATCCCGAAGCTCCTCTTCTACTATAAGAAAATGAGTTTTTAACCATCATACGGCTTGACCAAAACGAATTTCAGGTACAACTTCAGTATTACTAGTATTAGCATTGGAGTATTTGGAGCATTATTAGTAGATCAATCTCCCACTATATGCCAGTCTTCATCCCAAGGACCTTCTATGGCTCTTAACTTAACTATTGCATTCTCTGGCTGATTAAGGGCCTTGTTTATTCCATTAGCTCCTATCTGAATAGCTGTACGTCCATTTATAGCTATTATGTTAGCTTGCCCCGTATTATCAAGTAAGTTTGCTAATTCACAATTTTGCTTGGTAGTAATTTCTTCATCGAACCATTCTAAAGTTCTTCCTCTTATACAGCCTCTTAAATATCCCATAGCTACTTCTCTTCCTGTTGGTGGACCTCCCGCATTATCTGCTGGATTTACACCTTGGTTTTGCAAGTATAATCTTAGCTTTGCAAGAAAATCTGGGATATCATCACCCTAGTCAAAAAATGGTTGAGGTATTTCTGCTATATTTCTTCGATTTTGTTGATTATTATGTAGCGCCAAAATTTGTTGATTTAAATTTAAATTATTCTGGTGCTCTGTATGAGTTTTATTTTTCTATTTGGTGTATCGATTATTTGTAAGATTTAAGAGATGTGTAGTAATTACTCCATTTGTTCTATAATCTTGTAGATAGAGAATATTTTGCTGATACAATAACTGGAAGACAAAATTTTTACATAGCAATTCACTGATGCAGGTTTGTTTTCTTGCTATATTATCTATCATTCTATTCACTTGGTTTTGTGCATTAGTCCGTAATTGATGAAGATCAAGCAATGCCTAATCTCGCTCTTGCCTATATGTATCTCGGTGCTACCGTTCATTTACCAGATCTTGTTGCAGGTTAGTATATTTTCGATATATCTGTCTTGTTGATCTTTTAATTTGATTTGTTAAAATCGTTCTACATATTGTTGTATTTTCTAGGGATCGGTCTATAGCATCTGCCAATTCAGCTATTGTACCCATATTATCATCAGAATTATACAAGTCTAGAGAATTTTTATCAGAATCAGATTCGTTTTTGCCAAAATTCCATGCCTGTGCATTTTGTAAATCCTCTTGTGTATTTTTAAGTTCTAATCTATCTCAATATCTTAATAATGCTAATGCAAAATTTTGACAAAGCAGGTCTGTAATACAGTTTTTTTGTTGGATTATTTTGTTAATCCTATTTATTTGATTGGTCCTTATTGTATTTATTTCTCGTTTAATAATCTTGGGTTTTAGGCGTGTTTCTAGCTGATTTTGATATTTCTCGTATTCAGGTTTTTAATTTTGTCTCTCGCTCATCGAATTCTGATATTAATCTATCCTTATTTGAAATTTCTTTGTTTTTCTTTTTATTTTCATCTTCGAGCTGTCAGACAATTTTTTTTAATTTTGAAATTTCTTCTATTAATTCTTCTTTGTCTTGTTTAGAAAGTTCAATAGCGTTATTTAACTCTTCTTCAAGAAATCGTATTCTCTCTTCCCGTATTCCAATAACTCTTTCTAAGGTATATAAACGTTGTTTGAAATTCCAATTTGATTCTGCTAATTGAGATACTACTTCATAGAGTTCTTGATTACTTTGCTATAATTCCTCTATGTTTTTTTACTATAGTATAATGGAAAAACCTTTGATTTATATTGATCTACAAAAAGCCTATGAACTCGATCAAGAAATCACTAAGAGTAAAAAAGTTAAAGATCAAAATTTGGCATTACAAAGGTTATATTATTGTCCTGAAGGTTATTATCGGACTGCTGAAAAAATGCGAGATGCCTATAAGAATTTGGGTATGATTTTCTCTTTACAGAGATTAAAAATTGGCTAAATAAGCAGGCATTGCATCAGATTTATAAGCCTCACCCAAAGTTTATTCCACAAGCATCTTTTAATAATATTACTGTACCTATGGAAGTTATTCAAGCTGATTTATGCTATATGCCTTATGATCGAATTGGAAATAAAACTTATAAATTTGCACTTAATTGTGTAGATATTGCTACCTGCACTAAATGAACTTATCCTTTAACTAAACGCGATTCTGCTAGTGTGGCTAAAAGATTTGTAAAACTTTTTAACTCTTGAATATGCCCAATTATCTGATCTAAAGTTAAAGTTTTAATGGTAGATAGGGGTGTTGAGTTCCAAGAAAATGTTATCGAACTAATGAATAAACATGGTATCCAAATTCAACTAGCTAATTCTAAAGAATTTATGGGTATTGTTGAGAGATTTAATCGTACACTACAAGAGTGGGCATTCTTTATTCAAGATGGTGTTGAAATAAGATTACCTTCAACTAAACGCTGTCGAGCTTGGGTAAAAGACCTTCTAATTTTTCTTATAAAGCTTGACAATTCTGTAACTCGACTTCTGGGCATTTTCTCTGCTAAAGCCCGAAAAAAAGAACATGTTTTTGCTAAAGCTTCCAAGCCACGAAAAGGACCTATTGGGTTCAATGAGTCTAGATTATCTCATAATGTCTTAGTAAGATATTTGCTTAATTCTGGTGAATTAGAAGGCGGAAGAAGACAGGCAACTGATATGAATTGGTCTCCTCAAGTTTATCATATTCGCGAATCTTTAATACAAAAAAATCAGCCAGTTTTATACTGGCTAATAGATGATAAGAGCAATGGTCCAAAAAGATCTTTTGTAAGAGAAAAGCTTCAAATAGTTCATCCTGACACAGAATTGCCACCCCAATGGGTGCTCAAGAATTAAATTTCTAATTCATAGAGTTTAAGTATTTCATTTACTTCTTCTGTAGACCTTTTTTGTATAACCTCTTCTTGGTTTGCAAATAAGAGATATAATTTATATAATTTTTCAAGACTCTGATATACTTCTTCATTATACCAGTCTTTAAAATCTGCCATTCTTTCATTATAGGCTTCCTCATTTGGAGCTTATTGCTTTGCTACATATCTGCAATAATCATCTGGATCTCTTTTACATAGCATTATTTTTAAATAACCCACATATGTCAATCCCATTTTGGCATATTTTTTCATATCTTGACTATATGCTACTTTAATTACCTCAACTAAGGCTGATTCGATATCTTTATAGTTAACCATTTTGTATAAGTATTGAATGTTGTTTGTATTAATATAGCGAAAACTTTTGTTTAAAATAAAATATTTATTTCTTATTACTATGTATGGTGAATATTCTTGCAACTATTTACTCAGGTCTGGAGATATTTGTAGGCGTACTTGCCGTTGGTCTAAAGAATGTTTTGAGTATTAGAAAGCTAAAAAGCGTCTTCCCTGCAAGGTTTGTAGCAAGCCGACTAGCTCTAAACCTGGCCTTTGCAGAAAACATGCTAATGGTTATTATATAACCCAATATATTAATAGGCTTCGGGATAAAGCAACTGCCTTCTCGTAATTTTATCCTGTTTTTTCGGAGTAAAAAATAGGTGAAAATTTTTTAACTAGAGTTATATACAAAAAATTTACATCTAGTCTGAACAATTTACACCTAATCTGTTTTTTTTTATTTGCCCCTTGCTAACAAATTAATGTTCTTAAGGTTAACAAGGCTTTAAATATACAAGAAAACAAATTTATGTTCTTAAAGTTAATAAAGCTTTAGATAAATAAGAAAACATATTACTTTCCTTTAGGTTAAGAAGACTTCAAGTAAGCAAGAAAACAAATTAGCGATCTTAATAAGTAGAAGGTGTTAAAGAGCATTCCTGGTATATGAAAATTTACACTATCATATAGACTTTCTAGCCTGATTTTAAGACCAAGTAGGATAACAAAAAATATATCATTTTTTATATATGATATTAAGGCCCAATAAGTGGTGGAGTATATTTACTGGGTATATATTTTTTTATACTTTGGTTTGCTGGTGCTTCCTGCTGCTTATGATCACTAGAAGTATTTGTGTCAGGGGCATCAGTTTCGTAGTTAGTGAAGTATTGGAGGATTGGTTGGTATGCCCAAATAAAGTCGATTTCGCTACTAAGATTGGCTCTGTGCCAAGTTGGTGCTGACTTGTTGGAGTGTGAGGCTAGGTTGTACATATTGTTGTATATTAGGTACTAAAGGAGCTTATATTTGATTGACTGTGAGTAAATATTGTCAGTGGAAGCATTAAAGTCTTCTAAAATTATAGGAAGAATGTTTTGTATTTGGGCTTGCTGCAGCTATTGGATTACTGTATTTTGAACTTGTAGTCGGAGTTGGGCATCATTGCTGGGGAGGTAGAGAGAGATAATACGGAACTTGAAGTCATGTTTAAAGAAAAGGTCAATTGCAATTGCATGCCCTGCTACTATGCTAATATGGTGAATGTGTAGAGCTAAGCTATTTCAGATTATAATTGCAGTTCCTGCTTGGAAGCTATCTGTACATGACCATAGATAGGTATAGTGTTGGGTTTTGTCTCATTTGTATCGAATTGTTTCACTTGAAAGTTTAGTTTCTGTGATACTAATAATATCAAGGTTTTGTTGTAAGCAGTAATGTTCCCAGGCTTCTTTTTTGGTATTGTTATTAAATCCTTATATATTGTGTATGCAAATAAAGAGTGTTAGGGGGTGGAGAGATGTAGGGTTTGTATTAGTACTCAGTATCCATTGGTGCTGTGTTGTTGCCCGGTGGGTTGGAGCTTGATGCTTCAATAAATATGTTCGTAGTATTTATTATTTGAGAGGTGGCACTAGCTAGTGATTGAACTGTACTAGGAGATGGGGGTTGATCTATAACATTGCTAAAGATTGTCCAACTGGGTTTTGGTAAGGGTGGAAGCTTCAGAATAAAGTCAGAGATTGTTTTAACTGAAAAGTATTGTCTTAGCACTTTCATAGTAGGTGTAACTTCTTCTTGGAACTGAATTGGAAGTTTTAATTTGATACTATAAGATGTAAGTATCTTCCTTAATTCTGTAATTTCTGCTGGGATCTCAGAGAGGGGCTGTGAGGTATCCGATAGGTCTGTTTTGCTTTCTGTTTTTCTGGTTGGGATTTGAATCCAGTCAGAGGGTAGCTGAGAGAAAAAGAAGTGTTTTTTCAATGTTTTGGCTGTGCTAGTTAGCTGCTCAGGGGTGGTGATAGGAAGGGTAATGCTAATATCTTTTGGAAGTTGGTCAGCCTTAGATAGGTATGGTTTGTTAGTAGGGTTTGCTTGTAATATCTCTGTAGATAATGGGAATCTAAATCTATATTGTGGTGTAATTTGTTAAATAAATTTCTTGGCCTTTATATCACTTGTGATTGGGAAGAAGAATTGGGTACTTGTATAGATTTTACTGGGGTCTGTTGAAAGAAGTGGCTTGGTGACAAAATAGTTATTTGGTAAGAGTTTAAATATGTAGTACTCTCTAACTTGAGTTACTACTTGCTCTAATGTTAAAGAAGAGGTTGCTGGGTCGTAAGGAAAAAAGCTGTAGACTTTTGGGTTCAGCTCTTGATAAGTTGTGGGAAGTGGCTGCTTAGGAGGTGAAAGGTCAAAGTAACTATCTGGAATTTGTACTACCATGTAATAGTTAGCTAACTTCCTCTTGTAGGCCCCCAAGTGTTGAAGAGCTAATCTATGAGAGATGGGGAAGAGTTTGTGTAACTGATTAGGGAGGCTGTTATAGTTGGCAAGAAGTGCTGGTAATGTAGCGAAGTATATAGATGGGAGTTCAGGAAATTTGTAAAGCTTTCTTAATGCATTAACAATCGCTCTAGTCTGCGATTTCTGTTTAATAGGGAGGGTAAAAGGCAAGATATTTTGGATTTTAGAAGGAATTTTGTTTGGGTGATCTGGAAGTTGTTCAAGTTTGTCCTCAAATGCTCTGTTGATCTTTGCTTTGATGTCTTTGGATGTGTTTTCATTTTCATTGAGAATTCTTAAAAATCCTCTTGCATAGCGAATTGCCTTATAGATAGATTTGGGAGTGGCTCTTGCAGTATTAATGTTGGGTGATGAGCATTTTTCTTAGCATGGAGTTAATAGTATTGCGTGTTGCTTGGTCAGTTATAGTAATGTTGTTTTTCTCTTTATAGGTTGAGAGGGCTTTGTTAAATAATATATTGAATTCCTTTTGATGTACAGGTGTAGTTTTAGGGTTTTGAGTAAAGGTAGTGAAAAACCGGGTATCACAATGGATGAATTTAAGCTGGATAGCATTAGGTAGAGTATATTGGGTTTGGTTGGTGGCTAACTTGTAGCTAACAAACTAGTAAATTTCTGCTACTGTGGTGAGTGCTTGTGCGATAGTGTCGTATGTCCAGGTATTGGTGTCAAATAGAGCATTGGTAGGCTTTGGGATCTTGCTTGTTATAACTTGCACGAATTCCATATCATTTGAAGTGTCAATTATAAGTGAGGCAATATTAGTTTTAGTGATCTGGCTATAGAGAGGCTTAAATAGGGCTAGTGCACTATTGATTGTTGTCTTGTTGGCCTTGTTAGGAATAGTAGTAAGAGGCGAGATATTTCTGGCTCGCTTTCTATTAGTAATGACTGCGGGTAAAGAAGGTGGGTTTCGTCGGGTGGCAGATGCCAGGGCCGATGTAATTTGACTCGGGGTGTGAGGGGTCTGGGTACAAGGTTGGTGGTATGGTGCTGTATAACCAAAGGTGCATTGGATATTGTTGTACTAGTAGTAATATTTGTATCTATTGGTATAGATGCAGTTTTGGCTGAGTTTGTTCTAGGTGTAGTAGTTTCACTAGTACTTCCATTAGATGCGTTATCTGATTCGAGATTAGTTATATCATTATATAGAATAAAGTAAAGATCGGCTGTCTGTTTAGCTTTTATATAGAGTTTTATACTGTCATAGTATGTCTTTGTGATTGTTGTCATATCAATATTGTGTACGGGTTTTAGCTGCTTGGCATTAATATTGACTATATTGTTTTTAGATGAAGATAGGTCAAAGAGAACTGATTGGCTTGGGTCTTTGTGTTCACATACCTATTGGGAAGGGTAATTGACCAAGTTGAGGATCTTGCCAGATTTGGTAATATCACTGTAGAAGAGGAAATTGTCAGTGTACTCTTGAATAGAGAAGTTGACAGTAAAGGTAAGTTTGGTCCAGTCTCTAATAGTAATGTTGACAAATTTTTTAGTGTGTTCTGAAGCTGGAGTTGTGGGCATTGTCTGGGTAGGGGACTTTTTTTGTTCTGCTGGCCTGTGCTAGTAAGAAAAAATTCCTCCGGTAGAGGTGGAGCTTTTGGAGGCCATAGTTTTAGATTGAGTTTGGGACTGAGAAGAATTTAGTAATCCTTGTTTGATATTGTTTTTGTATAGAGTAGGGCTAGTAGTTTGTTTTATATTAGTAGAGTATGAATGGTCCTTAGGACCGCTTTCGTGGGACAATGAAAAAATTGTTTTTCGGTTGATTTTAGTGTTTTTTGTCTTTTTCTCGTAAACAAGTCGTTCTTTTTCCAAAGTTGCACTTCTTTTAAGTAGATTAAGGGGTGCCAGGTAACTTTACTTAGAAGCCGGGACTTAAGTTACTTAGTAAATTTTAGAGATATCGCTGCGGGAAAGTTTTTTCTTCTTGTTCTTATTTTGGTAAAGTGATTTACAAGAAGAGGTTCTAAGCCTATATTAAGTATTTAAGATTTGTTTAATATATATATTTTTTATATTAATAATAAAATTATCAAGATAAAAATTTTTTTGTATTAGATATTTTTTGTAACTTGTGATATACAAAATCTAGTACACTTTTTAGATCTAATTATACTAATAATATATTAATAAATTTCATAAACTAAAAGTTTAATTATATAAAACAATTTGGTAGTTCTATCATTAATTAAAAACTGAGGTGTGGCGGCTTAGTGAAGTGGTCAAGTCGTCACTCTCTCCAAGTAGCAGGTCTAGGGTTCAAATTCCACGGACGACGAAAGTTTGAAAAATAGGCTTGTGTTACGGTAACAGATCTTCATTAAGTTGGGGCTTAGATTAACCTGTAACTTCGGGTCACACCAATGCTCTGTATTGG
>CAJVPY010006700.1:0-10289 GCA_910591965.1 Dentiscutata erythropus | reverse complement strand
TAGTAAAATTATGTAATGAATATTTTTTGTTAAGACACGGAAGTTGATTTCATAAGCATAATTTTGAGTTATTTCGACTTTAAATTTTGATCTCTTGGTCGATTCTTTTTAAGTTTATGCTAATTATAATTTTATCTACTATTATGTACTTTATCAAACTCATAATGTAATTTATTGCACATTCGAATAGCTAACATTTTATCACATTTTCTTTCTAGACAATCCTAAATCTGTAATATAAAATATTACCATTGATATATCAATATTAATTCTGTAATATTTTATCACTATGAAAATTTTCATGAGTGTATTCAGCTTAAATTTTTCATCTAACTACATTGATGAAAATACTAATCCAAATTCCCTTTTGGCGATCTTTTGAACATCTTCTAATCTATTAAAAAGAAATCTATTCTATTACATTTTTATACATTACAACTTAAAATTGAAATTCTTTAATACAATTGTTGATATCTTTTATTTATTCATTCTTTTGAGATTAAATTATCATTTCGGTTGTAACATGCAATTTCTCTTCGGATCTTTTCCAAAGCCGAATTTTAGAATTATTTTGAATTCGTCTTCCTACTGATGTTGTATGTATTAATTGAGATGCAGGGATAACCTGGCTCTTTCTAGATTTAGTAAGCTGTGAAGTATCCCATTTGCTACTATCACTAGTAGGTTCATTTTCACTCAGACCAGATAGTATTAATTTCGATTTGTTATCTGCAGGTTCTTCAATAACAGAACTATATATATCTTCTGTTTTAGATTTCGGCAATGCTAGAACTTTAGCTTCTTCAACTACTTTTAAATCTTGATCTATCTTTTGAGTCGATTCTTCTGCGAGAGTTCCTGTTGACAAAGTAGGAATTGAACCTTTGCCATTAAACTTTTCTTCGATTATCGAAGATACACCATCATCAATATACGTAGATCTTTGATCTTGGAGTGAATCATATATGGCGTAATACGTGACTTTGTTTTGATTATTAAAAGAAATTAACTATTCTTATATGAAGAAGGATCTGAAGAAGGATCTAAGTTGAATTTTACAAGCTTCATTCAGACAATTACTCTTCTTTTTTCAGACTAAGTAAACTTTATGTGGTTTGTTTCTTTCTCTTTTTCTTTTCTATTAACATATTGACATACATATATGCTAAACAAATATTAATGCTAATCCCACAATTGTTAAGTATTAACTTAATTTAATATGATGTCAGGTCAATAGTTTCTAAAGAATTGACTTTTAGAGAATGGATCAAATACCACTATAGTTACTTTTATTCGTTCTTAATTAACTTCTTCGTTTTACTTTTTTTGTTTTTTTTTTTTACACTATACTATCAAGATCCAATTTTCGCACAGTATTTATTTCAGCATATACCCAGCCAGTACCAGGTCTAATTCGCGACTTACAGGCTGGACAAACCTCTCATTTTTGCATAGTACCTATTGCAACATATGATTCGCCAATACCAGGCTTGATTAACAACTTACAGACAGAGCACCTCTAATTTTGATAGTACAATTCTTTTCTTGTGGAAAGCTAATTTTATTATTATTTTTTTTAAGTTATATTTGTTAAATAAATTGATCAATATCATAATTATCGCTTGTTCAACTATGAATCCTCTTTTTTTTTTTTTAAATTATTCATAAAGATTGGAAGTGTAATCGTGAAGACCATAAAAACGATTGGATCGGAGTTATAAAGAGAGGAGTAATAAAGACGATAAGAGTCGAAATTGTTGTCAAGAGAGTCGGAGTTGAGATCGTCAGTGACTGATGAACTAAATTTATGAAGTTTATATCTCACAGTCACCACCGAATGTTACAGGGTGAATTGTATCCTTTGATATGTACAAATACGAAAATGTATAATTTAAGGTGATAAGGCAACTCGCCAGAGGCGTGACGATGGTGATTTAGCAATTTGTTTAATTTGTTAAATGATTTTATCAATGTGGTTTATTAAATGTATTAGGTTACAATATTAGAATCCCATAGGACCTACATTTACAAGAGAGAAATTACAGGATTTTTATAACTTTCACTATCCAACGATCTCAAGAGGCTTGGGGATAAATCAGATCTTTCATCACGAAAGATCAAGGAAGAATCACTATAACTAAGGGCTTACAAAGATAAGTACAACATGATTATAATAATGAAGGCTTTGCCTTTACAACATTTTATATTATTACTACTTCTAATTAATTCTTGATTCTTGTTTTCTTCTCTTTAAATCTTTGTTTGTTCTTCTAGGAATTCTTCTTCAGATTTACATAGGTTATCATTTCTGTTATTTAGCTAGTAAACCTCATATACTAGTTGATCTAGAATTCTGATAATCGATCTGCTTGATATCATGAGTTTACTGCACCAATTCATCGATTTTCTATTTAGCCCATGATATTATTAAAGACTAATTTATTTGTCTCTCTAACTTAAAACTCTCTTAATTATTAAAGACTATTGTTCTATTTATATTACATGATAATTGATCATGCAATATGTAAGTTATATAAACCCGATCCTAACCCAGTGCTACTAAATACGTGTCAACCAAATCTACTGTGTCACTATCTGATATTTGGTGCATATTGCTACCTATCGAATAGATATTGCATCTGATAGGCATATTAGTGATTTGGCACTTCTATTAACAATATATCAAATATCCGGTATTTAAAGATATAAGTATTAGATGTCTTATAGGCCTATCGGATGTAATATCTATTTGATAGATTGCAATATGCACCAAATATCTGGCCATTATCAGTTTATAAGCATCTGATATCTCTCTGAAATCTTATCAAAATTCTAAAGTTCAACCTGTGTGTGCTAATTTGTCTTTTACTCAAATTAATTTAGCCAATAGACATGACAATTACAGTTTACCCTCATTATAACATAGTGATTAGGCTGAGAAATTCTGCTTGTTATGATTAATATCCACTATAGCATTATATAGTATAATAATAAAAATTTTAAATTGTTCCAGAGAATTACTCTGTTATAATGAGGTATTCGCTATAATGGTGTTTGTTATAATGAGAGTGAACGTATTTTTAATCGAAACACTGAAATATGTAAAATAATTTATGTTTATTATTAATCTATTATTTGTGCTAATTTACTTAGTTGATTATTAAGTTTTTTACTAAAATTAATCTAAGTATAACTTGTATATTTTAAAATTTGGCCTTTTATGAATATAAAATGTAGAAAGCCAAGACATATTTGTTTAGAATTTTTATAAATTTTTTGTTTTTGTAATTTATTTTTTATTCACATTACCTTCAATGAGTTTCAACAACATTTATCTGTTTTTTCATCTTTTATTAGTTTTGTCACCCTTTGAAGTTTTATTGGTTTGTTGTCTTTCATCACCTTTCGCTAGTTTTGATACCTTTTATCAGTTTTAACATCTTTTGTCAGTTTCAACATAAAGTTGAAATTAGGTTTCGCCTTTTGTCAGTATGAAACCTTGAGGTTTTGTCTAGCAACTATACTCTAGTCTAGTAACAAACCAAATACAAATATTTTTTATATTTTGTATTATACTTGTATCATGTGCAAGTGCCTTAACCAATCAAATCGTATCATTTGCAGATTATACTTATCCAACAAATTAGGGGGATATCTAAAGCCATGTAACCATGTGACTTTTCAAAGTTTTAATTAAAATCAGAATTAGAGATAGTTTAACATTAGGATGATGTTAAGAAAAAAGCAAACTTATAGGTAAAATTGTTTCCTCAACATTTTTTGTTAGATTTAGACTGCGGTCTTCAAAATTTTGCATTTTATTTATTTTTAACTTCTTTGAGCAGATCTGTATAAACAAAATTTTGCAATCCTGATTGGTTAATTTACATACATGGGCTTTAGATGACCCATACAGATTTTCACTGATATGCAATCAAATCCTTAATTGTGATTGGCTATTCAAATTTTTAATTTTTTTAAAAATTTCTAGTAAAGGTTTCTCAATAATTACTTGATCAAATTTTTTTATTTAATTTTATATTTTTGTAAAATCAAAATAAAAATGATTTATTGAATTTGATTTAATAGTTATTGATAAATATTGAAAAAAAAAACTCAAATATCAAATAAAGCTAAAATTGAAATTTATTTAAATCTTTAAATAAAGATTTCTTAACTACCACCTGTACAAATTTGATAATTTTAATTACTATAAATCTATGAATTAAATAGGTGATTATTAAAAAAAATCTTTGTTTAAAGTTCAAAATAATTTTGCCTACATCTTTTTTTTATAGATACTAATAATTTGAATGAATATTACTTGACGATTACCTAACTAAATTTGATCAAGCCTTTTTATTTAATTCTATAAATCTATAGAATTAAAATGAAAAATTAATTGAATTTAGCTAGATAAGTATCGGGTAAGTTTCACTCAAAGTTTTAGTAGCTTTAGAAAAAAGCTGCAACCAAATTTTGGTTTGAATTTTAATAAATATTTCTCAACAACAATCTGTACAAATTTAATAAAAATTTCTTATTTTAATTCTGTAGATCCATGGAATTAAAATAAAAAAATTATTAAATTTGCACAGGTAGTTCCTAAGAAATCTTTGCTTAAAAGTTATTTTTTAAAAAAAACTTTTAAAAAATAAAATTATGATATTTATTTTAATTCTATGGATCTACAGAATTAAAATAAAAAATTTAATCAAATTTGTACAGGTGATTGTTGAAAAATATTTATTTAGAATTCAAATCAAAATTTAACAGTAGTTTTTTCTAAAAGGTACAAAGCTTTGAGCGAAACTTACTCGACACTTACCTAACTAAATTCTATCAATTTTTATTTTAATTCTATGGTTTCATAAAATTAAAATAAAAAAAGGTCGATCGAATTTGGTTAGGTAAGTGGAGTAATATTCGTTCAAAATTTCAGTACCTATTAAAAAACAGCTGCGGCCAAATTTTTTTTGAACTTAAACGAAAAATTTTCAATAATCACCTATTTAGATTCGAAAAAATTAAGATAAAAAAAATTTCATCAAATTTATACAGGTGGCTGTTGAGAAATCTTCATTTAAATGTTTAAAAAAAGTTTTTTCATGATTTTAGCTTTTTTTTTTCTCGATATTTGAGTTTTTTTTTTTATACCTTTACCAATAGCTTCTCAATAACCGTTAAACCAAATTCAATAAATCCTTTTGATTTTGATTCTACAATACTATAAAATTAAAAATTTTTATAATAACCAATCATAATTAAAAGGCTTCGAAGGTTCTAGATTGCTGATCAGTGAAAATCTGTCGGTGCTGCTGTGGTAATTGTCTGTCTGAGGTTACCCGCGAGCAGTGTTTAAAATTCAGATCAAAACCTACATGCACAATGCAGTTGTATCATAAGTTTTGATTGCATAAACCAACTACAAGCTGCACATGTGTGCATATAAATTTTATTTCTATATGCACATATTTATTACCTCTGAATAATAACATTATAAAATTGCAATACCAAGCATACCATATTATGGTTGATTTTTTGGAAAATTTAACCCAACCTTGCTAGTATTTTATATGTTCATTCATTTTTCTTTCAGAACTTTTCGGACTAACGCTATTCTATTTATACAGTATTTAATTTTTTTGTGCAATAAAATATTATACTTATTTAAATTTAATTGCACACTTGTGCGTTTGTATTAAGAACTTCTCTTGCACAAAAAAAACTACTTGCACATGTGCATCTTGTGCAAGGTAATTCTAAACACTGCCCGCGAGTAATGTACTTTTATTATCGAGAGGTTTCGGAATGATAGACATTCAGCAAACGTAAAATACAGCAAGGTCATCGGGATTTGATTTTTTTTAAAATTTTAACTTTTACCGATAAATTTTTTGGTTGATCCGATTTTACCCGGGTAATATAATACCTGTCTGGTGTGGGCTGGAAACGTGACCTGATGGCAGACACGTGCCCTCGGGTACTTCCTAATTTGGGATCCGTTAAAGGTAGTTCGCTAAAGCCTTGTACCCATGTGACTTTTTATATAGATCAGCCAATAAAAATCATGAAATTTGTTTACACAGATCAGCCCGAAGACGCCAAAAAATCAAAAAACGCATAAATATGAAAAATGACCTGTCTTGGTGCATTAATAAAAAATATCGGGAAGACAATTTTACCTATATACCTACCTTCACACTAAATACTAAACTAACCCTAACACTAATTGTAATTAAAATTTCAGAATCACGCGGGTACAAGGCTTTGGCGATCCCCTAATTTGGGCTTACCGGCTAGATTTCCCCGATTTGCTATATTTCCCAAAAAAGCCGATCCGGCAGAAACCCCAGATAAGCCAGAACGGCTGGATCTGGACGATTAGGATACTATAATTTGGGTGAATTGGTGGATCTTAATAATACTTGCTATAGTGATTGGACCCGTCCACCCGGGGAGCCACCCGGGTAGAAACCGGGTGGGTTAAAAAAGCAATCCGTCGGGTGGACTCATGAGTCACCCGGGTGAAAATAGATGTCCCGCTATTATCATACTTGTATTTACAAATATATTTCTAAGTTATAGTTATATCCTTGGTATACTGTTTGTTTTAAAAGTCTAGCATCAAAAATAAAATAGTAATTTTTTTTAGATCGGATAGAAATTTAAGTTTGGGGTTCAACTTTTATCATAAGGATTTGAGGGTTTCAATTTTTGTCAGAAGAACTTGAGATTTGACTTTCGACTAAGGTTTTGTCATTTAGAGCTTAGGGTTCGACTTTCGTTATCAAGCAAAAAAGGTTTCATCTAACAACTATATCTGGACCAAATCACACCATAGCTTGCCATTACTAAAGTTAAGTCTCTAGAGTAGGCCCATATTGTTATTTATGGTTTATATAATTTTTATTAATAAATAAGATAAATAAGTCATATATAATTTAATTAAATTTGTCAATAGAATGTAAAATACATTTTTAAAAACAATTTACTATAATTTTCCAAAGCTAATAATATATAACTTCAGAACAAATATTAAAAATAGAGATATTTCACACCTTATACCATATGGATCTGTTCATAATAATCTGGATAATTTAGAAATATCTTGGCAGGTGATAATTATATAGACTAACACAAGTTAAACCAATGAATATCACGATTAATTGAAGTGATTCCTACTGTAATTTTGCTAAAGTATAAGACAAAAAAGAGAGCTTCAATCTTTCTTTTTTATCATAATAATGAATCTACTTTCTGGTTAAACTACTTTCTGGTTAAACTACTTTCCACCAATTAAAAATAGAGTTTCAATCTATAATTTATGTGCTTGAGAGAACCTTAAATCATATGAATAAAAATTGAAATAAGAAATTAATTAATATCTTATTGATTAATGATATTCAATTGATTAAATAAAAAAATTCTTAATTAAAATATTAGATGAAAACCTAACGTTATATAATATAGAATTTTGTAGACCAATTTCAACTTATTAAAGATTTTTAGAGTTGTTAATGTTTATATGGCCTTTTTAAATACAATATTGTTTTAAAATAATTATTATTATAGCAATGTAACAATATTTAATACAAATCTTATTGATGTTATTTACCACAACTTAAGCTATAGCCAAGTTATAATCTAGCCATAATACAAGTCATAGATACAATAGTAATAGTTTAATATAGAGCTATGACTTTAAACAGCGATTCAGTTGTAGCTGATTCTTAGTCATAGCTTAATAACAACACATCGGCATTGGTTGACTTGACTCCATTGTGTAGCCAAAACTGGTTTTGAAGGCAATTGACAGTAAATCTGTATTTGGTTAGTTCTATTCTAAACAATAAAAAAAAAAAAAGCATTGATTGTCATTCACTTTAATTGAGGCAAAACCTATTAGCACAATACAAATTATAACTTGAATGTATGTGATGCAATATCATGAAGTTTAAAATACAAAATTTTATATTTTATTGCATTTAACAAATAGTCCAATTAGTTACAAAATTTTTGCAGACGTACATCACAAAAAATGCTTATAAACTATATACTTCGTGATATATATTACTCTATTTCTTGTATTCAAATTATCTATTTACAGTATATAGGCAAATTTTTTTTTTTTTTTTTTTTTTTTTTTTTTTTTTTTTAACTTTGGTGTATCTTGCCAGGTATTTATTTTAGTAATTAATTCATGTGTACAAATGATGCTAGCTAACTAACATAGATAGTAACTGATAAACTCTAAGCCTGTCGGCAAATAGTGTATGAGAACTATTTCTAAACAACAGGTGCCGGTACTATAGAACTAAAGATTACTGAAACACCTGACCCCACCTGGTTGCTTTACTAAGCCCTAGATGTGATAGCCAAACCACTTTTTATTGTGGAACTGCACTGAACCTCAACATTGAAGCCAGAAACTAACTTTTTGCTAGGGTACATGTTCTACTTATGTATTCACCCAGGCTTCAGTAACCTACTGCTACAGCTTGACCTATGCACTTGGGGTCAGGGCTAACTATTGAACCTTTATCTAACTAGTACCAATTATGCTGCCATAACCAAGTTTGTATTTCAATCCACCTCTAAGGGTCTAAGGGTGCTGCCCAACTCAATCCGACAAGCCACAACCTTTCTAATTAGACCTGTTACCTACTTCTGCCCCTGTATAGGTTCACAACAACTCTGGTACCCACATTTAGACCGTCTTCTTACCCGGATTCTTTATTGGTCTCTCCTTTACTTTCAGCTGGCAACTTGGAAAGGTTGGTCTGCCCAGGCTTTAGATGCCTTAAGGACGCCCTCCCCTTGGTACATACTTTCGGAGCGTATGTTCTTTTTCTCCAGTGCGACAACCTGGCAGTTCGGCTGATGTGTCCTCTGCCATTAGAACCTGGTCGCTCTGTTCTTTGATCTCAGGCCTCGGTTTGAATTTAGCCCTCTTGTGATACCATCATAGATCACTGCTATTCTTAACTCATGACTTCCCAAATGGGGTTTTTGGTTATGCTGGTTCCTCGGATTTATTGCACCATTGCTTCCATTACTAGATGGTGTGACCGAAGTTACAGATTAGACCAACCGATAAGCATAGCTATTAACTAAACACAAGCCTAATTTTCAAAAATCGTCATCTGTGGGATTCGAACTCTAGACCTGCCACTTGGAGAGAGTAACAACTAGACCACTACACTAAGTTGCCACACATCTGTATATAGGCAAATTATAAGCAATAATAAAGTTATTAAGTAGTATTATTAGGCAGTTTAAGAATTATTTAAGAATTGTTCTTTACAAAGAAGCTTGGTCTTAAGAACATATTTAGGATTAGTATTATTGTTATTTATTTGTCATTTTAATGTCATTTATAAAAATATTTTTTATGACTTGTCATTTTGCCATGCTTTTGGATAAATTTTTTTAATAATAAAGGACACTATCATTTTAGAATGATATGTGATTTATTGTTATTTTTATAAAAATTTTTATGATCTTGTCATTTGCCATTACTGGTGATAAAAGAATAGTTTTACCAAATATAGAACACCTTTGGCACAATGAAACAATGAAAACTAGCTAAAAGAAACCTTAAAAAGTATGGAAGCAGGCGATCTGGTGGTATGAAAATAAAGACAGGCTAAAGAATAATAGTCACACAACCTATATAGGAGTCTATAATGAAACACAGCAGAGGCATGAGTTCTGGGTTATTAGATTGTAATAGTAATTAAATAAGGTACTTAACTCCTGTCTAAAGGGTCTAGACCTCTGTATCACTATACCAATAGGGAGTACTATAGAAGGATCAGTAGCCCAATTTGGTGATATATGACATTAACACTTGAGAATTGTGAAATAACATTCTGGTTGTGGCAGCAGGTTCTGTACCTGGCTTGAGATACGAACTAGGCCCTTAGAGTAATATTCTAAGGACACCAAATTAGAAGCATCAAGAGTGCTTACTCAAGAAATACCATTTTGGAAGTAGTACAAGAAGCAAATTAGAAATAATGAAATAAGTAATAAGGGATAGAAATTGGCTAGTAGACATTATACAGTAGTATATATAGTGAGGTATATATGATAAGATTTGGAACCATCTGTAGTTTGAAAACTAGTTTGATTGCAAGACAGTTGACAATTATCAGCAAAAAAAATAGACCGATATATATCGATTACTAGCTGGGTAATTATATATCAATACCAATCACCCCTGCCGATTATACACGATCGTGATAGTAATCGATATATAGCGAATTCGTTTACTAGCGGTAATA
>CAJVPY010006699.1:0-10290 GCA_910591965.1 Dentiscutata erythropus | reverse complement strand
CGTTAAGAGATGTGATAAAATAATCGATAATTAAAATAAATATATTTTATTTAAATAATTAGAAATTTTTTATTACCTTTCATTTTACTACAATTTGCAAGTTATGCCTTCTAAAAATACAACTGGATGACCACCAATGTGGTGTGGAATTATATGAGTGCTGCCAAGGGAAACCTGTTATTGGACTTTCAATTATATTTTGTGTACAGTTAACCGTCTATGGAAAATCTATCATAATGATAGATTTTCCATAGACGGCTAACTGTACACAAAATATAATTGAAAGTCCAATGACAGGTTTTCCCTTGGCGGCACTCATATCCAAAAAGAAAAGCGCGAAGATCATGGACATTAGCAAAATGCACATGGAAAGCAGAGAAATTTAGAGATCATTTAGCTACCGATGTAATCGATAGCATTAAGTCTAAATTTGTTGAAAACTAATTGATGCTTTGGCGGATTACTTTGAGATTTGAGCATTGTTAATAAGTAAATGCGTTTTATAATATATAAATAAGAAATAAATATATTACAATTACAATTAATAATTATTGTTTTGGGTTTCTCGATTTTTTTTTATCCATAAAAGCTTTTAGTGTGAGAAATGAAATAATAATCATTGATATCGGAAATGAAGGCCAATGACAAAATTATGTGAATACTATTGATTTTAAAATTTTTAAAGGCAGGTATATATAGTTTGTGGTAAAAAGTTTGTCATTTGAAATGACAAATTCATTTAATATCTTTTTATTACTGTAAATTCCCAAAATAGCGGGCATGGGACGTTATTTGAGTTTTGACTAGAGGTGCAGGCGAATCGTGCCGTAACTTTGCCGTAACGTGCCGTAACTATATTAAATAATTATAGAAATTTACAAAAAGTTACGGCAAATATGCCGTAACTTTTATAATTATTTAATATAGTTACGGCACGTTACGGCATCATTGGGACAATTCGTCTGCACCTCTAGTTATGTTTACCAGAGTTATGTTTACCAGAGTTATGTTTACCAAAGTTTTGAGTTAACTCTACCAAAATTATATTTACAAGTTAAACATTAAAAGTTAATTAAACTCTACCAAATTTACAGTTACCAGAATTATTAATTAATTCCATCTACATTATGTTTACCAGGTTACAAATTAATTGTATCTGATATTTTACCAAAATTATGTTTACCAGAGTTATGAATCAATTCTACCAAAATTATGCCATCCAGAGTTAATTCTCACGATGTTTTGTTTAACAAAGTTATGATTAATTCTACTAATATTATGTTTACCAAAGCTGCGAATTAATTCTACCAAAATTATGCTTAAGGTACTAGAGTTATCTGTTATATTCTACCAAATTTATGTTTACCAGAGTTACGAGCTAATTCTACAAACATTATATTTACCAGAGTTACAAGCTAATCCTACCACATTTAAATTATATTTACAAGTTAAATGTTAACAGTTAATTAAATTCTACCAAATTTATGGTTATCAGAATTACTAATTAATTCACCTACATTTAGGGATGTAAAATTACAGTAATTTTATGTAACTTTGTGTAATTTTGCGTAAGATTCGGTAAATTGAAATTTCATGTAATTGTAATTTTGAACACATGACATTTAGTTTCTGAGCTCAAACTTTCGGTGATTCAGGAGTTACAATTTGGATCGTACATTAAAATCAAATGATACAATAATACTGGCCGAACTTTTGTAAATCTGGTACTTTATGTATAACGTAATGAAAATTACATGAAATCTAATTTTCTGAAACTTACGTAAAATTACATGTATTGTAAATTGTAATTTATGTAACAACATCCCTACCTACATTATATTTAGATTTATATCTGATATTTACCAAAATTATGTTTACCAGAGTTACGAATCAATTCTACCAAAATTATGCCTTCAGAGTTACGAATTAATTCTACAAAATGTTTTGTTTAACAAAGTTACGATTTAATTCTACCGACATTATGTTTACCAAAGCTGCAAATTAATTCTACCAAAACTATGCTTAATATACCAGAGTTATGATTTAATTATCTGTTAGATTCTACCACCAAATTTATGTTTACCAGAGTTACGAACTAATTCTACCAACATTATATTTACCACATTTACGTTTACCAGAGTTTTGAGTTAACTCTACCAAAATTATATTTACGAGTTAAACGTTAATTAATTAAATTCTACCAAATTTACGGTTACCAGAATTACTAATTAATTTCAACTACATTACCAAAGTCCTCCTATCTGCTGTTGGATACTAACGGATTGCATCCCTTGTCCAGTGCATGATTAATTCAACCAACATTATGTTTACCAGGTTACGAATTATGTTATGAATCAATTCTACTAAAATTATGCCTTTCAAAATTACGAATTAATTCTACCAATATATGTTTTGTTTAACAAAGTTACGATTTAATTCTACCAACATTATGTTTACCAAAGCTGCGAATTAATTCTACCAAAAATTATGCTTAAGGTACCAGAGTTAGGGTTGAAAATTATATAAATTACATTTATGTTATATTTAAATTATATTGTAAATTTCAAAATTACAATGTAACTTTATATTTAATAGTATACTAACACGTGATTAGTTTACCGGCATTATAGAGGCTTGGCCAGATCTTTATTATTCACAAAATAAAGAACTATTTCTGGTTGCTTTTATTTATCTTTTCATTGCAACATTAAGGCAAAAAAAAACATATTTTACATTTATAGCTATATTTTTACTCACTATCAAATTCATACTCACCGTCATCAAATATGTTTAGAAGTCTATTAGTAAAATTATCTTCAAATATTTCATTGTTTTCTAATACTAATTCTCGATTATCTAAGTGAACATTGTTTGTTTCGATATTATTAATTGTAACTATATTACCTTGCAAGTCCTTAACTGATATAAATCTTCCTAATTGATGAAGAATTCGTGTATTCCAGTATATGTAAACAAGTTTTTCTGCTTTTTCAGTAAGCATTCAATTACGTAATTTTGAATGAATATATTTATAAATTGACCAATTACACTCTCTAGCTGCCGAAGTTGCTGGAATTGACAAGACTTTTTGTGCAACTTGGCTTAATATTGGATACTGCATACTTAATAGATTCCACCAATTAAACGGGTTTGAAGTAAAATCTACTTTTTTGCAAAACCACCTGATTTTCCAATATATTCTGCAAATTCATTTAATACTTGGTTTTTGTTATCATTACCTGCAATTTGAATTATTTTATCAAGAGGTTATCAGTCTTAGTCTTAAATTCCTTTTCTTTCTTAGATAATTTGTTAGAAATTATTGTTTTTACAAAATAGAAGTGAAAATATTATACATTTATATGAACTAAAAAAGCTAAATTGATAAATAGTAGATATAGAAATACAGAATAAGTTTACTTTATTGATTGGAAATTTAAATTCAACAAACTTTACGACAATGACCCATTTGAAATAAAATATCAGGCAAAATATCATAGGCAAAATTAATTATTCCGATATAATTCCAGGCAAATTAAATTATAAATTCAGGCAAAATTAATTTTGTGTTAAATTTAAATGCTTATTTTTATTATACCATTAATGTGAAATTTTTATTTTTGGGTTGTTTGATCTTATTACAGTCCATATTATTATTTCTTAGATCAAGAAAAGTTAATGTGGTGTTCTTTTGAAGTGCATTTCCTAATACTTTTCCTCCTTCTGTTCCAAGACCATTACTATGAAGATACAACTTTTCCAGCATGGTATTCTTGAGAAGTGCATCTGCTAATGCCTTTTCTCCTTCTGTTCCAAGATGATTACTTTCAAGATGCAATTCTTTCATCGCGGTGTTCTTGCAAAGTGCATCTGCTAACGCTTTTCCTCCCTCTGTTCCAAGACGATTATTATTAAGATGCAATTCTTTCAGCGTGGTGTTCACACAAAGTGCAATTGCTAATGCTATTCCACCTTCTGATCCAAGTTTATTCTCATCAAGATCCAAAATAGTTAATGTCGTGTTCTTGTAAAGTGCGCTTGCTAATGCTTTTCCTCCGTCTGATTCAAGATTATTATTAAGAAGAATCAGAGAAGTTAGTGCAGTGTTCTTGCAGAGTGCATTTGCTAATGCTTTTCCTCCATCTAATCCAAGTTGATTATTTTCAAGATTCAATGAAGTTAATGTAGTGTTCTTGCAAAGTGCGTTTGCTATTGCTTTTCCTCCATCTGATCCAAGTCTAGTATACCGAAGATTCAAATATTTCAGAGTATTGTTTTTACAAAGTGCATCTGCTAATGCTTTTCCTCCATCTGATCCAAGATTGTTACTTTTAAGATCCAAAAAAGTTAGTATGGTATTCTTTTCAAGTACTTTAATTAATCTATTTAGATATTTTAATATAAGATTGTTAGTAAGATCCCAACTTGAAGCATTTTTTTTATCTTCATCATTATACAAGCTGTTATTAAGAATTTCTTGATAACATGTTAATGCTTTGATATATTCGTGTTGCTTAAAATACTTAAGCACTTGCTTTCTCTTATCATTAATATCCGGCATTGAGAGACTTTGATTTATCGCACTAGATTCAGATGAATTTTGAATTTATATCTTTTGACTTAATACTTAATCCAGAGGTGATAATCCTCTATTTTTTTTTTTAGAAAAGTGAATTATTTCATCTTATTTATACTTTTTTTTTAGCTCTTTTGATGAAAATAATCTATATCCTTGCTAAAAGTTTTTTTCCGGATGATAAAGAAATCTCTTAAACCATTGTATGTAAATAGGGACCTTGATAATACGTATGGTATTATTTCAATAACGTTTACTCGTAAATAATTTTTTATTGCATTTAATTGAGGCAATCTTTTCAATCCAAATTTTGCTATTTTTTTAATTTAATTTAAATTTGATACAAATTTAAATTAGAATTCAATATGAAAGAAAATTGAATTGTACATAATTCTGGACACAATACAGATGGATTTTCAATTGAGAAGTTATTAAACCAATATTACAGAAAGAATTAACTAATTTTCTAATGAATGTGAAATATTTTGAAATTTCTAGAAGATATAAAAATTGATAAAATAAGATAGTCCGTAGATGAAAACATTGAATTTAAAATTATAATAATCACCCTATTGACAGTTTCGAATCAAAAATTTATATATATTTGATAACATTAGAAAGGGCGTTATTGAACCTTCTGATGTTAAAAAAAAATATTATAACGATAAAAAAGTAATAAATTTTTAAATGACAGAAAATTTTTTGGTAAATCCAATATCGAAAACCTTAACAATGTTGATGCCAGAAAATTATATAAAGCTTGTAAACATAGTTATGATTCAATTAAATCTGCAAAAGCTAATGATAAATATTTAAATTGACTTTCAAAAGTTCAAGATGAGGAAACTTCATGTAAATCAAAATACATATGTACATTAATTCTATCGTGATCATGGCTTAAAAAAAGACCTTACAAAGTCCAAAAGGTTATTCCTAGTGTTTAGTTTATAATTTAATAAAGAACGAACAAATTTGATATAGTTTTCTATAAAGACAAAATGACAGAAAAAAGTTTTTTGCAGTACCCTGGAACTGTATGTAGCACTGTATGGTAAGTGTAGAGTTGGTAGTGCTTCTAGTATTGCTTGCTACAAATGGGGCCCCACAGCAAAAGAAGGGACAAAACTTTTGATTTTGTAATTTTATAAAATTTTGTTCTCATTAATCTAATTCTTCAAGAAATCAATTAAATAGATTTTTTTTTTTTTGCCCACTGCCTTCTTTTGCTGTGGGGTCCCAAATATTAATTATGACTTTAATACGTCATAATTAGGGCTGCAACCTATTATGACATTTATATTTAAAAAAGTGTAAGTAGTAAATAATAGAAATGTCATAATATTGCATTACAATTTTTTATATTATAATATCCCATTCATATAAATCATGAAGCAGTAATATAATTTATAAATCTATTAAAGCTTGGTAATTTATTTTCAAAAGGCTTACTTTGCCAATTTATTTTATTAATAATTTATTTATAATCCTAAAGACAGCATTGCTAGTAAAATAGGTTGATGACACGAAACAATAAAATGTAAGCTTATAGGCTTAATGAGAGGTTAATGTTAAAACATAATGTTACGTCTTATAAGTATTAATTTAGAATTAAGGACAGTCCTTCTTTTCTAATCTTCTGTTTTTGCTTTCTAATCGATTAATTTTAATAAACAATGAATTTATCCGAGATTTTAATGCGTTAAGTTGAGTAATTCTATAAGTCGCCACGTTCCTACCCAAAATCTTCGCTCCTGTCTTTCTTCAATATTTAAAAATATTTTTATTTTTTCTTTGACAAAACCGCGCAGGGTTTTATGGGTTGGAAGTCTTCTCATGTTTCGTTCGTATTCATTTGCTAACGTTATGAGTAATGATAGATATGCTCCTCTAAGTTCATACAACATTTTTAGCATTCTCTCTTCAACTCTCGTTTTTGTTGATTTAAGTTGATTAAACTGCGACGCCCATTCCTTAAATAATCGTAAAATCAATACGTAATTGATGTATTATTGAAATTAAAATTAAATTTTAATTAATGTTATATTCGATTTCTGCCCAAATTAAACTCTAATTCCGCCAAAATTTATACCCAAATTTATATTCAAATTCTGCCAAAATTTATACTTTAATTTTGCCCAAATTTATATTCTACTTCTGCCCAAATTAAGCCCTAATTCTGCCAAAATTTATACTCTAATTTCGCCCAAATTTATATTCGAATTCTGCCCAAATTCTGCAAAAATTTTATACTTTAATTTTGCCCGAATCTATATTTGAATTCTACCCAGATTAAACCCTAATTCTGCCAAAATTTATACTTTAGTTTTGCCCAAATTTATATTCGAATTCTGCCCAAATTAAACTCTAATTCCGCCAAAATTTATACTCTAATTTTATATTCTAATTCTGCCCAAATTAAACCCTAATTCTGCCAAAATTTTTACTTTAATTTTGCCCAAATTTATATTCGAATTCTGCCCAAATTAAACTATAATTTTGTCCAAATTTATATTCGAATTTCGCCTAAATTAAACCCCAATTCTGCCTCTAAATTTACATTCGAATTCTGCCAAATTAAACTCTAATTCTGCCCAAATTTATATTCGAATTGTAAATTTTGTCTGAATTAGGGTTTAATTTAGGCTGAATTGGAATATAAATTTGGGCAAAATTAAGGTAAAAATTTTGGCAGAATTAGGATTTAATTTGGGCAGAATTTGAATACAGTATAAATTTGGGAAAATAGAGTATAAATTTGGGCAGAATTAGAATATAAATTTAGGCAGAATTAAAGTATAAATTTGGGCAAAATTAGAATATAAATTTAGTAAAATTAGAGTATAACGATAACGTTAATTTCTAATTAATTCTATCAAGATAATGCTTAACAGAGTTATATATTAATTCTACCAAAATTATGCTTACCAGAGTTACCGTATTGTCGAGAAATAACGGGCATGGGCGTTATTTAGAGGTTTGGCCCGAATTAAGTAGTTTCAATTTATTCGAATTAGATTTGTTTTCTTATGAATAGAATTTATAGTTTAAACATCTAATTGTAAAATAGGCTTTTAATTTATTAAGCTAATATTAGCGTAAAGTTAAAATTCCGGTCAATATTTGATAATCTTGCTCGAATTATGTAAATTTATGTTAAAACTTTGCTTCATGACATTTTTGACCTGATCCTATATCCAAAATTGCATTTAGATTAAAACTCGACTCATGGAGTCGGACCAGACCGGACTTTTAACATCCCAAATTATCTGCGTTAATTTTATTAAAAATTAGGAAATCATTGTTACCTATTGAATTAGTCACGGGACCGTCAAATTTTTGCGCCATCACTATTTCATGCAATACTTGTTTCACGACATACAATAAATATCTATAAATTTTGAACTACGATTTTGCTCAAAAAAATTAGAATTTATTGTTTATTTTAATATTGCTTAAAAGTTGATATGGCTAGTGATGAAGATAAAGATATTTCACACATGTAATAATTATTGAAAATATTTATTTATTATTATTTTGGTTTAAAATTAAATTACTTTATTTCTTGTTTAGCGTTTCAAAGAAAGACGTGAACAAGCAAAACCATACAAACCTTATTATTGCTCGAATAGACGGAACATCACCATTAATTCATCCTACAAATACTCCAAATACAAATAATTTCGATGACCATTGGCCATCAGTTCTCAATAATTTTAAAAAGAAAAAAGATCAGATTCAACATGATTTAGAATGGGAAGAATTTTTTTTAAGAATCAATCATTCTAAAATGATATATACGAAAACTGCAGAATTGGATGAAAAGCTAAAAAAGAAGATGATTAATGAGCTGATCAAACAACCAATTCTTTTAAAAAACGAAAGTAACAAATATAATGGAAATGAGTTTGCACGATGGAAGAAATTTTATCAATTAAGTGTTTTATTATTTGAAATTTCAACATCAAAAAAGATTCCATTTGAATTTGCAATTCAAAAATTAAACGGCTTGGGATTAACAGTTAATTATATGTATCAAGTTAGCGAAGAAATGTTTAAAAAATTTTTAAATAGGTTTATGGTTTATTGTGAATACCATTATGAGATTTTTAAAAATAATAACATTTAACCAAAAATAGACCCGAATTTTTTTAAAAAAACTGGATATGAAATTCGGCCTGGCATAAGTTGTATTAATTTTAAATATTAATCTAATTAATTAAGGGTTATTAGATTATGTATAGTATGATTTATTTATAAATGTCATAAGTAAACAGAAAATTAAATTGATTCGGGAATTTTAAGGGTTAGGTTGGGATTTAAATGGATTCCGAACCTATTATGAATCCATCCCAATTATGAATTTATATTAAATAAAGTTATTAAGCTAATTGTGTTAATATAGTCCAGTTAACCATAAATTATACTAACTATTTTTCCTGGGTAGTAAAATATAACTTTTTAAATTTTACTAAGCTCTTTAACGCAGCTGATATTAAATCTGAATGACTAAATGGTTTCACAAACAATATTCTTAAACTTTAAATATTTTGTATAGAAGGAACGGAGTCGGAATAGTCAGAATGGAACGAGTTAGGGTTAGGGTGGGTTAGGGCTAGCTTTTCCGATAAGCAGGAACTATAGAAAATTATCAGCTGGGTATTTTTTTACTTAACGAACGACTATGGTTTACAAGTAAAATTCGTTGTGATCTTGGTCGATTCTGGCCGGACTCCGTCCCGGAATTTTTTGGGATCGTTTTCATTTTTTTTAATGGTGCTAATTTTTTTAACACGAATAAATGGTTTCACAACTTCTATTTTTTCAAAATATTGATACTCATTTTTACACGGCTAAAGGGTTTCACAAACTACTTTTTCTTAATTGTTTCACATGCATTAACTTGAAAAATGTTTTTAATTGGTACTCGGCTGAACCTGTTTTAATTTTTACACGGCTTAATTGTTTTACACGGCTGACTGCTGAACTTGTTTATTTTTACACGGCTAAAGGGTTTCACAGACTCCTTTTTTTTTAAAGTTTAAAGTGTTTCACATGCATTAAACTTTAATTGGTGCACATTCTTACACGGCTAAATGGTTTCACAATCCAAAAATTGTATTTACACGGCCAAATGGTTTTACAATCTCCTTACCGATTTTTTTTTCCTTGTGAGAACTTGTTTTACACGACTAAATTGGTTTACACTGCTGAACTTGTTTATTTTTACACGGCTAAAGGGTATCACAAACTCTTTTAATTGGTGCACTAATTAAATGGTATTTACACGGCTAAATGGGTTCACAAACTCCTAAATTTTTTTTCCTTGTGAGAAATCATTTCATGATAAACTTGTTTTTACACGGCTGAGGTGCTTCACATGCATTAAACTTGAGAAAATATTTTTAATTGGTGCTCATTCTTACACGGCTGAATTTGGTTTATTTTTACACCGAAAATTGTTTCACTTTTACATGGCTAAAGGGTTTCACAAACTCCTTAAGTTTACACGGCTGAACTTGTATTTACACGGCTAAATGGTTTCACAATCTCCTTAACAATTTTTTTTCCTTGTGAGAACTTTTTTACACGGCTAAATTGGTTTACACTGTTGAACTTGTTTATTTTTACACGGCTAAAGTCATAGGCAGACATTCGTATGATTGGCAGTTTAAATCAATTTAATTTTACATTATTTATACAGTTTAAAGTACTTT
>CAJVPY010006698.1:0-10290 GCA_910591965.1 Dentiscutata erythropus | reverse complement strand
TGAGAATAAAGATTATTGTTTACACAAAAAAAAGATCATCTTGATTTTAAATAAATATTTATAGTAATTTGTGTAATATTGTTTACGTACGCGACAATGATCTTTTTCTGTTACACGTTCTAGTATGTGATGATTTGCAAATGTGATATTTGAGTATGATAGACCCGTTATTCTATATCAGACCCGCAATTCCAATCTCAAAAAGAAACCGTATTTCCACCCTTCTTGAAAAAGATTATTTCAGCCGTACTATTGCTTTTTGTGGGAAAGTAAGCCATAGTATGGTCTTAAGAATAAAAAATTTAGAGAAGGAAACTGGTTGCTTGGACGATTTACCAAGGCCAGGCCACCCCAGAATACTTACCACCTGTCACGAAAGAAGAATAGCATGGGAATTTAGATCAAGCCCAAAAAAAATTAATATCTGACGAAGATGTTTGTGTTTCCATGAATACAATCTGCTGTGCACTATGGAGATAAGGTCTTGAACTCGGGTAAAGAAAAAAAAACCTCTACTTGAACCAATGACCAAAAAATTATAAAGAAACTTCACAAGACAATATTATAATTGGACCATCGAAGATTGGCAAAGAGTCATTTTTTTAGATGAGTCAAAGTTCAAGATCTTTGGTTCAGATAGAAGAGAGTGGTGCTAAAAAGACCCAAATTCACTATTGTTACTGCAACATGTAAAGCCGATGGTGAAATATGGTGGCAGGTTCATAATGGTATGGGGGCTGTATAGATATGTACAGTGTTGAAAACTATTGTAGGATCGAAGGAAATATGAATAAGAAGCTATATTATAAAATTCTTAAAGATGTGTTAATTGGGATAATGCGGGCATGGTGTTTAACTAATGATGACTTTGTCTTCCAACATGATAATGATTCGAAACATACGTTGGATATAGTTACCAACTAGTTGGATGAAAAAGAAATCGATATTTTGACTTGGCTGCCGTACTCCCCAATCTAAATCCCATAAAGCATTTATGGGATGAAACCTTTCTGATAATATTTCTAGCGAAATGGATTTGTGAAATAAAATACAAAAGGTGTAGAATGAGATCGATGATGATTACGTTTTAAAGCTAATCGACATAATACCACGACAAATTAGAAATGTGCTTAAAGCTAAAGGGGGTATACAGGATGGTAAATTTTAGAAGAAAAAAAAAATTAATTTACTTAAAATAAATTAAAAAAAAATACATGTAAAAATTTTTTTGGTTTTACACCAAAAATATTGTTTCACAAAGATTGTAGAAATTTAAATTTTTTTTAAAAAAACAATAAAAATTTTTTTGTGAAATTATAATATTAAATAAAGGAAATTAAGAGCTTTGCATCATTGAAATTTATTAGTTATTTGTTTTACCAAACATGAAATATTGCACTCTAAAAATTTTAAACATGGCAAAACAATAATTATAGAAGTCAGTGTATAAAGTAAAGTCGGGTATTATGACGCATCTAAGAGTTGCTTATATAAAACTTTCCAGATAAAATATATTTATTCTTAAAATTATTAAAATAGATTACTCAATTATTTAACTATCTGCCAATAAAAAAAAATCAATTTTTAAAAAAAAAAATTTTGAACTATAAGCTTTCATAATCTTCTCAAAAAAATGCTATGTTTTTAACATTCGAGGGGTATTATGATGTACATCAGATATGTTGAATTAATGTCGTAAATCATAGTAATACAGAATTACATAATATATAACTTATACAGATAAGTATAGTATAGCATAACTATACATTAACATCTTTTTTTTTTTACGCAATTGTTCCTCTTTTTTTTTGCTTATTTTCAGCTTTTTTTCTCTTTTTTTTAGCTTCCCAGTCAGCTTGTTTCTGGGCTGTCTTTTCTTTTTTTTATTTTATACTTTCTGCTTTGTTCTTTGCTAACTCATTCATTTCTTTTAATATTTGTATAGATTTCTCATTAGTTAAAAGTTGGGCAAAGGGGAAGTTCTTTCTTTTCTTTGGCTGATTGGACCCTGATTTATTTGTCTGTGTTGGAACTCTAGCAGTTGGATACTTAAGGGCTAGCTTTAATGCACAGGTACTGGGATTTTTAAACGTTTCAAGTTCTTCTTTTAGTAGTATATTTTCTTTTCTTAGAGCATGGATTTCTGCCTCTAATAATTTGATCTTCCCAGTAGTATTAGCATAACTTGAAGAAGATAGCAAAGAAAAAGGCAATGAAAAAAAAGATGACAAGAAAGAAGAAAGCAGTAAAGAAGAAGATAGTGAAGAAAAAATCGGTAAAGATGATGATGATTTTAAAGAAGATGGTATAGAAAGATAATTATTTTGTTAAGAAAATGAAAGTAATATATTAATTTGTTTGGTAGATAAAGAGAAAGTAAGACAGTAGGTGCTAATGGCATTAGGGCTAAAGAGCCAAATTTCTGTAGCTCTAAATGCATTGGCTATTATTGCAGAAGTATAAGCATTTTAGTGAATGTGTACTTAGTCACTAACTCGCCACCAGTTAGGGAAGCACCGTTTATTATATAATTTATTTTTATTATAAGACCTAACTCCCTCCCTCCAGTGATAATATAACTTCAAAATATCAAATACATGATTAATTAATTTAACAAATCAAATTAAACAGAGTTCGCCAGGGCGACCACCAAAAGTCCGGATTAGATGATCTGTGCCACAGCATAATTTCTTTGAAAATTGTTTAATTGTCTAACTCCTGCATACAGTTTTATTATTGTTAAAATGAAATTTGTAACAAAGCAATATACTACTAGTTATTAAGGCTGTAACGCAGATCACCTGATCCAGGCTTTTGGTGGTCGCCCTGGCGAACTCAATTAAACAAATCAGCTCATTTAGTTTGATTTCTATGAACCAATTCGTATCTCTAGCTTAAAAAATATAAACATGCGTGAAGTTATGATAAATAAAATGAACTAACATAGAAAGTTATTGACTATTGTCATGCAAAAGAAAATGTAAGAATTGCCCAATCCAGTATAGTGCAAAGCAATAGTCACAATATTGTATGAGATAGCAATTAATAAAAATAGTTAAAAAAAAAAAACTTACTTTAACTTATAGTTATGAGAAATCGTAATAATGTATAAACCTTCTAAATAAAGTAGAATTAGACCTATAATAATGTATACGATAAAGATTCAAGCTTGGTATAGTGTATAGTTGATAATTATGAAAAAATGATCAATTGTGAGAAAAAATAATGATACTTAACACAGCCTTAAAAAAATAAGAATTTTCTGAATTAAATCATTAAAGCAATTAATATAAAACAAGTATAATACGTAGTTATGGATACAGAAAGATATTAAAAAGATTAATTAAATAAAGTATAATTAAAATATAGATATTTTCTTTATAAAAGCGTAACAAAAAGAATAATCCCACACGTAAATATATTAGTTACGTTTTTTATATAAAAAATTAAAAACTCACCCACAATTATAAAGGCGCAAATTCCTATTAACTTTGTGTAGTTGCGGCAATTAGTCCTATCTCATATAATATTCTAATATGGCTCAGAGCTTTCTTTCAATGCTAAAATTTTCAAAAACTTACTTGTATGCCAATCCTACAATTTTATATTATAAATTTTGCAATGCTTATACATTTTTCATGATGGTTAAATCTTGCAATCCAAATATAAAACGACAAGATTTAATAGATGCAGCAAATGAAGAATGGCGAAAATATCGGAAGGAACCTGAAACAACAATTAAAAAACAAATTAGTTAATTTTTTACATCCAGTCCATCTATTATTCGAACATCAACTTTCTTTTTACCACCCAGTTTACCCAACTTATCTAGTTCAGAATCATAAACTTCAAATTTAGCTAGTTCAAAATCATCATCTTCAACTTCAAGTTCTTTATTATCAGATGAAATACTTACTGTCACCCCTAATGCACCAGTTCAGCAAAAATCTTTAATGCAAATTAAAGATGCTAAAGCTAAAATAACAGAATATGAATACCTATTAACGAATACTAATGATAAGGATCTTCGGTATCAGATATTTGAGAAATTAAAGGATGCCCGTGCTATTATTGAAAAAGAAATCAGTCATCTTAGCTTACTTAAGCACCATGCTGCATCACAAGGAAAATATCAAGAAAAAAAGTGAAGACAGCTTGAAAAAGGTATTGTTGAAATATATAATACAAGAAGATATCCATCTGAGTTCCAAAAGAATCCTGAATTGCTTGATCAAATACATGAATGCATCGAATTCGGCACAACAGATAGAAGAAGAAAAAAATTTACAATTAAAGTTTGTACTATAAAGCATTTAAAAGAAGCCTTACAAAAAAGTTATAATATTTATATTACTTGTCAAACACTTTCAATATACCTTTTGCCCCAGCATCCTAATTCATGTAATGCACTTCGCTATCGTTATCTAGCAAATATTAAAATCGCTGCAGTATTTCGATCTGAAATGAGTTATCATATTAATGAGCACTATTGTCTTGTATCAGTTAAGATAGTTAGAGAATTTGCTTCAACTTTTGCTACTCATAGCATTATTATCTCACAAGATGATAAAGCTAAGGTTAGTCTAGATATATCAGCAGTTAGTAGAACTTTCAGAAGCCTCCAATCTCTTAACGAACCTGTTACTGTTTCTGACCATGATTTTCCTCATAGAGCAAAACAAAAACTTATACCCTCAGTTTACTTTATCATTAATCCTGAAGACACAAATGAATCACTACAGCAAGATCAGTTATCTATTTATATTAGACCAGAATATTTTGCTAAAACCTTTTCAATGTTATACATGAGAGATTTGATTGATATTACAAAAAACAATAATTATACACAGGCATTTAAGTGTGAAGGACGACTTAAATCTATATGGTTTTATTAGTTAACGGGGAACCTGATGAAAACCCAAAGCATTTAAAAAACATTATTGAATACTGTCATTTTTTCCGTGAACTTGACCTTGATTATCTCTCTATTCGTACACATGCTCCTTACCAATCTGCCTATAACCTAGTTGAACGTAGCATGTGTACTTTTTCAGAAAAACTTGCTGGGGTTGAGCTGCCGATTAATGAGTTTGGGTCACATCTTAACAGCCAAGGAGTAGTTGTAAATAAAGATTTGGCAAAGCGTAATTTTGAATTTGCTGGTCAGTACTTATGTGAAATTTGGAAACGTGATAATATTAATGGAAAAAAGTTCATGTTAATTACATTGATCATAATGAAGATCCATTTCAAGATAATGAAAAAGATCCTATAACCTGGTTATAGATAGAATATCATACGCAAATCTGCTGCTATTCTCTTGATATGCGGAAATGTTCTAATCAAAATTGTTGTGGCAAGGTTCATGCCAAGGAAGTAGTCAACCTATTGAAAGAAAACAATTGATTTTTTCCACCACTAGTAAAAGGAAGAGATGGTCATTATCTAAACCTGATTCATATTCTACAATACATGGACAAAGTAAAACTGCCTAAATATGATAAAATCTGTCCTTTGTTATTAGCACAAATGCATCAAAGGCTTTGTTGCAGCATATGCGACAAATATTTTCCTACAATAAAAATGATTACTGAATATAAAAAAACATCTCATTCTAAAAAAAACTGCAAACAAACTACCAATCAAACCTCTGTGTACAGTCACGATTCTTCTATTAAGTTTGTGGAAAATGCATTGTCTACATATTTAATTTCTTCACCAAAATTCATGCCACCACAACTGTATTTCTCTGCAGATGAGATCTCTACATTAGATTGTTTCAATACACATCAAATTCAACTAAGCAATGCGGCCTTTGTAAAAGACTTTTTTAACCTGCCTTCTACAGATCCACCTTATCAATCAGAAGTCTTTGATTTATGAGATTTGCTCTCTGATGCTGAATAAATATAATATAAAAAGTAAAAAAAAAAAATCAAATAAAAAAGGATACGATTATAAAATAATATAAAATATTTTTTAAAATTTTTAAAATTAATGACTTATTCTAAAATTTGATCTATTTTAAATAAAATTATTATTGCGGTATTTGCATTTTTATATTCAAGTAATCTATAACAAAATATTTTGAGTAAATCGATATCGATATGAAGATCGATCTTTATCAATACTATTTTTTTATTGGTTAATTCAGATTAATATATAATATGTGATAGACCTGCTGACCCCTCTACTCCCCAAAATTACATAATAAACGGCACTTCCCTTACATGATGAAGCTCATCACAATTTTTACTATATTCAGTTTTGAGTTTAGCAAAAGGAAGGTTTGGATGATTGAAGAATATGTGTTGTGTGTAGTGGAAGCATATATAATAAAATTTCATTTTTATAACAAAAATTAATACTCATATAATTTATATAACTGAGAGGTGTGGTGGCTTAGTGAAGTGGTCTAGTTGTCATTCTCTTCAAGTGGCAGGTCTAGAGTTCGAATCCCATGGACGACAATTTTGAAAAATAGGCCTGTGGTATAGTAACCTGTATAAGATGGTTGGATCTTGAATTGAGGATTTGTAACTCGAATTGCACCAGGAAGTAATTCTGTGAGGTTCGCTGGCATTTGTACAACTGGGGAGAACCCTGGAAACTACAAAGGAATGCAAACCAGTTTTGGGCGGTGCAAACACTCAATAAATCCATGACCACGTAAATCTGGGGAACTGTTCATCACTATACAGGAAGCCCATTTGGGAAGTCCCAAGTTGGGAGTAGCAGTAATCTTCGACGGTACTACATGATAGCTAAATTCGAACCAGGGCCAAGACCAGAGAACCGAGCGACCAGGTCCTTTAGTAGGGGGACACACCATGAGCAGACGCACCGGAGGAAAAAGGTATATGCTCCGAAAGTATGAACCAAGGGGAGGGCGTCCTTCAGGCACTTAAAGCCTGGGCAGACCAACCCATCCGGGTTGCTGGCTGGAAGTAAGGGAGAGACCGATTAAGAATCTGGATAAGAAAATAGTTAGATTGGGGTACTAGGGTTGTTGTGAACCTTGCAAGGGCAGGAGTACATAATGGAGGACTAATTAGGAAGGTTGACATTTGAGATATAGATCGGGTTATAGCAGCACCCCTAAAGTTGGCTTGAAATACAAACCCGTTGGCGGCAACACAACATGTACTAGTTAGAAAGAAGTTACCGAACATGCAGTTGAATACATGTGTGGGACATGTACCATGCTATTAGGTTTACTACAAGGATAAATGCCTTCTGTTGTTGGCTAAAGTCTTAGCGTCTTAAACGGTAAATTGTCCCCATTAAAAAGGACATATTAGGAGGAAACATGTAGCACCGGTAAAAGCCAGAAAGTTTAATTAGATAGCTTCCTAGTTAGGCTATAGGTATGACATCTAGTGTAGAACCCCTAGTATAGCACTAACACTTCAGGCAGACTACTTAATTAGGCAACCAAAAGTTGTATATATGGCTAGTTGTACTTTCGTAATACTGATGTAACATGTGGTCTATGTCTTTGGACATTGACTATCTGCTTGAACTAATAAAGTGCCAGTGACTATGAGTGGTTACCTTAATATCCAAAAAAAAATAATAATAATTTATATAACTGCTATGACCATCAAGCATTAGAAGAACAGGATGATGAGAAGGAATAGAGCTTATAAAATATTTAATGTATATTTGGAAGAGCTCTTTATGCATATACTCGAGTCAGTAAAACCCATAACAAAACTGGATAGAGTACTATTTAACAAACTAGGAATTGCATAAACACCTTTGTATATAATTAAGGGAGGAATATAATTGCCAAAGGCCAAAATCGTTGGTACACTCCCCTGACATAAGTCACCGGATTTTTTTGGTAATGTATGATGATCATTTTTTTTTTGCAGGTTTTTGATTTGCAAATTCTCAACAAACTACATATTAATTCGGGTCAAAATTTTTTTATTTAACAGCTACATATATAAATTTTATTTATATAATTTAGTACCATGTAGAGTACCCATTAGCAGCAATTACAGCAAGAACATGTCGATACATACTTTTAACAAGTTTTTTTAAAATTGAACTATCAATTTTAAACTACTCTTCCTGGAGCATATTGAAGAGTTCCGACTTATCGCTTGGTAGAGGAATGTGCTTACGTATATGATGCTCCAATTCATCCTATAAATGTTCAATGGGGTTAAGGTCCGGGCTATATAAGGGCCACAGAAGTTGTCGAATACCATTTTCGTTAAACCAACGTTCAGTAAATTTGGAAGTGTGAATTTTAGCATTATCATCTTGGAACACATAATTTTTTTGACCAACTACGTTTATTAAATTGTTTAAATAGGGTACATAGCAAGTTTCAAGAATTTCTACATAATCTTTCGAATCCATCCTGCCATGAACCCGAACCAAAGGCCCAAGACCGTATATGCTAAAACACCCCCAAACCATTACACCTAACCTTCCCGACCTAAATGTTGGAACCAAACATTCAATATCATATTTTTCTTTTGGTTTCCTCCAAGCATACTTACGACCATCCTCTCCAAATACCTCAAACCTAGATTCGTCACTCCAAATAACATTTTTTCACCTTTCATCCCAACCTATTTTTGCCCTTACCCAATCCAAACGAGCCACACGAGAGTTCTCATCTACAAATAGTTTTCTTAAACCAACCTGACCATAAAACCTTTCATTATGAAGGTGCCATTGTATGGTTTGTGTAGATACTTTTATAGAGGTTGCTTCAATGAATTTGTTCGTCAAAACATTAAGCATGACCTTTCTGTCCTTTTTTAAAATGCAAGTTAAGTGCCGAACACCACGTTTAGTTACTTTAGAAAGTCGTCTAGGACGAGAAAAAGGTACAGTTTCCCCAGTCTTTTTGTAGTATGTAATAACATCATTGACGGTGCTCTTTGCAAATTTTAGAGTCTTTGCGATTCTTATTTGCTTTACACCATTTTTCCAAGCACCAATAATTTGGTTGCGTTGTTTACAAGTAAGCTGTTTTCTTTGGTAAAAAAAAAAAAAAAAATTGAGAAAAAAAAAAAAAAAATAGACACACTAGTAGATTCAAATAAAACCGTAAAAAAATTTTTTTTTGGGCCAGTATAGTAATTTTCAATAAAAAAAAAATTTTAAAAACAATGAGGTCATACGGATGATCTTCACCGAAATTGAAAAATCCGGTGGGGAGTGTACAACAAAAATGTGATTATGCAAATTACCATGAGCAATTTTATGAATTTGACAGGAGTCTTTGGTGGCAATAACTTTTTTTAAACCTTGGGAGCTATAACGAAGCCAGTTTCATCTATATTCTAGATATGATCAGGGGTAAGTAAATTATTTTAAATTATCTTATTTAGTTTATCAAAATGATCTTTAATAATAATCAGATTGGATTTTTGCATACATGCCTCAGACAATACTTGAGTCACTTGAAAAGACAATTCAGAATAATCTTTTAAAAAACATTTTCACCAAGCATTTTCAGATCTACTTTCTTTGAAAGAGTGATTATGGCTATTACTATTTATGATATCCATTACACAGTGGCTTACCCCAGACCTTGTAAGACCAAATCCTAGTCTTTGCATATTTATATAATAATCTACTAATTGTTTTTCTTTTGTAGCTACTCAAAACTGTTGCAGGGCCAGAATTGTTAAATATACTATTTTTTTAAATATGCATCTTAAAGTTGTCTCTGCAAGACTGAATTTCAATGCAGCTACTCATATACCAGGTGAGTTGGGGTTATTAAGTACTTTAAGAGCTGATTTTATGGCATTTACATATGTAACTTTTGTATTTTTAATTTTTTAATAGAATTTTTGGTTATATTTTTTGGGAAATTAAATTTTTTGTTGCTGACATGTTGTATTGTTTTTATTTATTTATTTATTTTTGTTTGTTTATTTTTTTTTTGTTTATTTTTTGTTTTTTTTTTTTTAATCGTAAAATTATACAATTTTTATATATATATATATTTTTTAATATTGAGGTGACCACTTAGGCCCCTAGCACTTTATTAGTTCAAATGGGTGGGCCAATATCCAAAGACTGGCTTACATATTACATCAGTATCACGAAAGTATAGCTAGTCACATGTACAACTTTTGGTTGCCTATTTAAGTAGTCTGCTCAAAGCATTAGTGCTATGTTAGGGGTTCTACACTAGATGCCATACATATAGTCTAACTAGGAAGCTATTTATTTAAATTCTCTGGCTTCAACCAATGTCACATGTTTCCTCCTAATATACCTCTTTTGGGAACAGTAATTTACTGTGAAAGACCC
>CAJVPY010006697.1:0-10293 GCA_910591965.1 Dentiscutata erythropus | reverse complement strand
AATAAAATTCTATAAAATCTTATGGTTCACGACATTTTACTAATTAATTCTAACTTTGTGCACTAATTAAACTTGTTTATAACCTAAACATACATTTAAATCAGTAGTGTTATTTGAAATTTAGTGAATAGATGCATAATTTTGGATTTTTGATCAAAAAAGTCAAATTTAAGCATCTATTGCTAAATTTCAAGTAAAATAAAAATAACACTACCGATTTAATGTATGTTTAGGTTCTAAACAAGTTTAATTAGTACATAATATTAGAATTAATTAGTAAAATATCATGAATTATAAGATTTTATAAAATTTTATTAATAAAATTCTATAAAATCTTATGGTTCATGACATTTTACTAATTAATTTTAACTTTGTGCACTAAGTAAACTTGTTCAGAACCTAAACATATATTAAATTGGTAGTGTTATTTTTATTTTACTTGAAATTTAGTGAATAGATGTATAATTTTGGATTTTTGATCAAAAAAATCAAATTTAAGCATCTTTTCTCCAAATTTCAAGTAAAATAAAAATAACATTACCGATTTAATGTATGATTAGGTTCTGAACCAGTTTACTTAGTACACAAAGTTAGAATTAATTAGTAAAATATCGTGAACCATAAGATTTTATAAAATTTTATTAATAAAATTCTATAAAATCTTATGATTCACAAAATTTTACTAATTAATTCTAACTTAATATACTAAATAAACTTGTATTTATTAATTGTTATTTTTGGCTTCGGATACTAACAGTATCCATTTCCTAATATATATATTATAGTAAAGCATCTATTTATTAATTTATATATTTTTATATGATTTAAAGTATATAATAATCTTTATTCAAAAATCGATCTCTAATACTATTTCTAAATACAAACCTATTCTTATTATAATTCTATTTTTAGTCTAACCCTAAACTAACTCTATTTCTAACAAAATCCCGTTTTTAATTACCCTAACCTATTTTTAACCACCTTAACCTATTTTTAACTATAGTCTTAAACCCAATTCTTCAAATTTAACCTATTTAATCATACTATAGCCCAAATCTAACTATTATGCTTGTTCCAAATCTAACTATTGTATTGTGTTCTAAGGTTAATAATTATTTTGGTTAATTATATATTGTCTTGAAAACAATTGTTAAAGTAAACAAAATTAAGCTTTACTTATATTAATTAAATAATTACGGTTAATTATAAATTCTCTTGAAACATGGTTGTTAAAATAAATAGAATTAAACAATTAAATAACTACAGTTAAATACACATTCTCTTGAAACACAATCATTAAAGTAAACTTCATACTCATTCTAATAATTTATTAAATGATTAAATAATTACAGTTAATATACATTCATTTGAACACAAATATTAAAGTGAATAGAATTAAACTTTATACTTATCTTGGTAATTTATTGAACAATTAAATGATTATAGTTAATTCGTGATTCACGTAGGAACTAGTGAAATTTATTATTAGATTTTGGAAAAATATTTGCAGATCACTTATAAAAAAACTAAAAATGGCAAACTTTTACTTTATATTAACCAAACAAATTAAATTCCGGTTGCATTAAAGTAGTAGTACAAATCGATTACGTAAGACCAAAAGAATCAAGTATCGGTATTTTTTTTTTTAAAAAAAGTTGATTATTAAAAACTTTACATTGGAGAAACGCCAGATTCTGCTCCTCTAAAACCTTAACCTTTGCGATTTGGGTACGTATGTATGTAAACTTTTATTACATACTATCGTAAATTTTTACTTGCGCTGTTCTTTGCTTGTGTTGCGTTGCATATCTTGCGATCCAGTTTTGAATAGTTGATACTTTTGGAACGTCGCTTTCCTCTAGATTACCCATTTTTACTAACTCCATTAATTCATTTCACATTTCCTCCGCGCTATATCTGTCACTTTTATCAGCATTATCCACCAAAAAATATTCTTCCAAATAAGCTATTACGTGCTTACTAATTCTTTTACCTGCTCCTTTTTTTTCGAATTTTTGATTTTCTTTTAGCGCCCACCCTAATGTAAGTGGAAATTCTTCATGCACGCTTTTATTTGGTAGTATATTATAAATTTTATAAGTCTATATATTGACATAAAAAATTATAACTATGAACGGATTTAACATTACTTTTTTTCTTCGCTTAGTTCTTGTAGGTAGTCAGCCGTTGAGTGATGAGAAATAACTACTAAAAGTATGGGTCAGATAATCATATAATTTGTAGAAAAATATAATAGAATAGAGACATATTACCTGATTTATGTAGTAATGGGATAAACCATGGAGATTTGGGGGTCGAATGCTGAGTTACTTGAAGATGCGGTTTTTGTATTTCTTTCTTTTTCAATTTCTCTAATTTCGCCGGTAAAAAATTGTTCCATTCACCAATATTAGGTATAGCACGTGCTCGAATGTATCCTGCATAATCGCCATCGCATGGCCACTCCTATGAGAACCAATTAGAGTTACCCGGTAAAGTATTGATCCGTTTTTTACCTGAAACTAAAAAAAGATCAATTTATCCAATGCTTTAAATCTCATACACTTGTCTTATCTTTAGTACGTTCTGGTTTTAGATGGGCCACTGATATTCTACGAATTCCTTCAATCGCTAATTCAATATCTGATCCTTGTGAAATATCAAATCCTAGACAGACGCGACGACTGATTGCGTGCAAAATCTAGAAAACATTCAAAAAAATAAAAAAAAAATAATAAAATAAAAGCAAAGCAAAAAAAAAAAAAAAAAAAAAAAATTAATAGATAAACCTATGCATGATGAGAATCAATGGTCGTTTTGGCTTCTCCGGCTTCGAGAAAAGTCCATTTTCTAACATGAATGTTGTACCATTTTTTTCATAGCCCCATAATCATCATTAGATCTGCATTGTGATAATGAGGACCATTATCAGACAAAAAAGAAATCCATTCTGGCTGAGGATTGAGTTCAGTTATTGCGGCATGTAACGAATAAGCTGTGAACCAAGCGTCTTGACGTGAATCCGTAGACCAATGGTCAAAAACACGAACTTGTAAATTATTGCTATTGGGCAGGTGAGTATATATCAATACTGAATGCAATGACCATTCTTTTTTTCCAAAGAAGTCTTGTTTTGTTTTACGTGCACTTTTTGGTAGAACTTTCATTTTATAGTCTACAACAATTACAGCCCCTTTTTTATCAAGCTCACCTAAATGCGCATTAAATTGCGCATTTAAATAAACTTTTCTTGTTTGATGTGCTAAATAATATAATAAATATTCTTGTAGTTCTTTTAATTCTACATGAATTTCAGATAGTGTGTGATCTTGAATTTGTCTAAATAAGTAAAAAAAAACTCCACAACGATTACAGGTTAGTTTATGCAATTCCGAGCAGGTTCCAAAAGCATAGAGCATACAATAATTAATACAGGTATCGTGTTTTATATATCCAAAAAAATCTACTTTGAGTTCATTTTCGTAATCCTTTTTTAAATATTTTTGTAGGTTATTACATTCGGATAATAATTGTTCCTTATTATTATTGAATTACGAATTAGTTGATATTAAAGGGCAAACACGTGTCAGATTCAAAATTGACAAATTAAATGACATACCTTGAATACTATTCAACTTGTAATATGATAATTTCGTGGACATTTATGTCCGTGGAATCACATGATAGAATTATTGTAGCAAACATGTTGAATAGTATTCAAAGGGCGCTAGATTACAGATTAGTATAGTATGTACGGGCCGATTTGAAAATCTGTACCATACTGAATTCGGTTTTATATATAGGTGCGCGAGAGGGAAAACCTGTAAGTAAAAATGTTTCACCTGAAAAATTATGATGTTACTTTCATAATTAATCATATATATAATATATATGTTTCATTACATAACATCACAATTTTTTAGGGAAAACATTTTTACTTACAGGCTTTTTTCCTTGTGCACCTATATATTAACGTTAGAGTTAGGAATTATAGCTGATCAGTACGGTATGGTTGTCCTGTACCATACTGATCCGCTTATCCATATCATACTGATTTCCAAAGGCACTAATTAATATGTTGAATTTAATACCTGATGATCCAAGTTTGCATAGCGTTGTACTAATGCTCTAAGCTCATCAAATGTTTCATATCCATACATATTACAGATTGAGCAAAGACCACCTAAGTCTTCCTTATATATATATTGGCCACCTTGTAGATATTTATAAAATGTTGTTCTTTTAATGCCGTTAGGATACTCTTCGTGAAACCGTTCCCATAAAGCCTCTTTATTATTTTTTAAATAATATACAGGTAATCCAGTAGTATTATCTGATTTGTAAGAGCTCATTACTACGTTCGCTTTATTTTGAAAAAAATACTCAATTTGTTCTTTCTTTTCTGGTGCTAATTTTTCTAAAGTAATCTTAGGTTTTTCAAGTTGGATACCTCCCGGACCATTAATACGCGCATATTGGCGTGCTTCAGTAATTAGATAGTTTGAGACCTAAGATAAGTATTTTGTTAGTTCAAAGGTTTTTTAATATTGCTTAGATACTAACTGGTAACTTTTTTTTGATTATTTCATAGGGAATTTTATTCGCAATAATTGACAATATTCTTCTCTTTCCATCTATTCCACGAATGTTAACGTCTAAAGCATCCTGAAATGCACTCCAAAATTGTTCTGCGACCTTTTTGTGATTTTTTGGAGTAGTACTAAAGTATCTGCTTTTGTACAACTGCTTTAACATCGCTTGGTCACTTGCCGGGTCTTTTGATCGAGTTCAAAATTCAAACTACAAGTAACTGTGAGGTTAGAATTATACATATATTTGTGCATCAGATTAATATTTATGTCATCTTAAAAAATTATCCTTGTCTCACTTTTTTTTTTTTTTTTGCCTCCATAGTAAAATACTATGAGGCGACATTGTCGCATTTTACTTGTTTCCACTTTAAATTGGATCTGATACAATCTTTTTTTTTTTGAACCTCATCAGGACTCCATATGGTGTATGAAATCTGACACATATTTTAATCTGATGCATAGTATATATTTGTTATCATTTATTTATTTTAAAAGGTTTACCACAGATTCTTTTCCGAAAGGTGTTATGTTGGTACAGCCTGTACGTTGTAATAAAGCTCTCCAGGCACGCAATTCATGACCTTTAATTATATAGTTTGGTGGGTATATTTTTTGTAATTTTGTTGTTAATTCAATAAGATTACTTTCTTGATTCTGCCAGCTAATAAAAAAATTTTTTCAAATTATAGATATATTGATATGTCTTCTCAGATGATAATTAAAAAGCGTATCCATTATTTGTTCATTTTGCCAATCGTTGACGGTACACGAAAGGGTTAGTTCTTTGCTGATTTCTGACTTCGTTCGTTCATGTTCAAGTCCAAATAGCATGCTTCCTGTAAATTGTACTAATATACCAATTTTACTCCAAACAGAATTAGGGTTAGTATCATGAAAAATCCGAATTTCTTGAAAATTTTGATAAATTCTAACAATCGCATTATTATTATTAAATTCTTGAAAAAATATCGTTCGAGTTTTGCGAAAGTTATATACAAAAGAGCTTTGGTATCCTTTTCCAGCATAATTCCAATCGGGGTTGTTCAATTTACCAATTTCGAAAATAATCACATTTAAGTTTCCAATTTTAAAGGTATAAGGATGAAAATAAATATCAGAAAGTAACATTTTATATATCTCTGAATCATCATAACCCATAACTAAGAGACCATCTAATCTAGTTTTTGTAGAAAAAGCTTGTTGATATATAGAAGTAATTGCTTCTGAGGAACTTTAACATATATTACTTTGCAAAGCTTCTGATTGACATATATACCTGGGTTCAAAGTTATTCTGAACAACTGTAATTATGAAGTCACGCTGGTTTACTGTAGTTATAGTTTTCATCCCGAGACGAATTAGATAGAGAAATGTATATGTTAAGTCATTATGAGTTGGACGTGAAATCCACCAATATTTAGCATATGGCCCAAAATGTAAGTTTTGTATTAGTTCGCCTTGTAATACAATTGTAACTTTGTATTTTGACATGTTAGTATATTTACTAATGTAAGATTGAGTTTTATGTACTAAAGGCTTTGTCAGTGTGCAGTGTAAATTACTTTTATATTGACACGTTTTTTTTAAATTACAAATTGTTATGCTTAGTAAATTTTATTTATAATCGCTAACAGCTTGTTGAATTTAGAGCATTTAAGCTCGAAAGTTATTTTATTTTGATCAATATTTATAAAAGATTGAAGTTCTACAGTATGCTATCCTGAATAATGCTTATTAAACCTTTTAACTTAAAATAAGCAGAAACAGGAATTTTAGTAAAAGAATGCTATTGATGTATCTCGAAACGTCTAAACTTATCGCTTTTTTCAAATCAAACAATCGAATTCTGTGGATTTTACTGTACGAGCCCCATGTATTACTATTATAAAACAATTGAAATTTATAGATTCGATTGTCTTGTTAATTTGAAAAGTGCGATGAATAAGATTAAAATTGTTCATTTTTAGCAAGAGGTGCCCGTGGTCTTAAAGCCTGTAATATGCACATAAAAATTTCTACAACTAAATTTGGTATTTCAAGCCTAATACCAAACACTTTAATTCAAGTTCATATCGAATTTAAAGAGTTGGGTATCTGGTTTGATATACCAAACTTAGATTTCATTTATGTGCAAGTAATTTTAAGGGTTGGGTACGTATCTGGTTTAATATACCAAACTTAGAATTTTATTACAGTATTATCGATCATTTATATGCAAGTAATTTATTTTGAAATAACTCACATGAAAGCGATGATACTCAGTATGCGGTGATAGATAAAATGCAAATCGTAGTATTGATACTTTATTTAGAGTGTCCAGACTTGTGCAAATTAAAACGCAAAATAAAAATTTTTATTGTGATAGCAATTAAAATTAGGGATAGCGATAACAATAACAAGCAATTATTACTATACACACCATAGTGTTTAGTTAAATTTAGATCAAAAAGTTATATATTATGTGCATTAGCCTTTACTGTATTATGTTGATATTAAGCAATATTTATCGAGCACTATTATTTTTAAATGCGAAATGCTTGTTGGTCAATAAAACCTTTCATTATATAAGAAAGAAGGTATTTATGCCATTAATAATAAAAAATAAAGAATTATTATTATTTCAAAAGATTTAATACAAATATTGCACTAGTTACATCAAAAAAAAATAAATTTACCACGTATTTTATATGTCAAACCTTGTATTTTATGACGATATACAGGGCGGCTCTCCAAAGTTCAGGTTGACAATTAACGTCATTGCTGCAGTATATAATGGTTTATAGCATAAATTCGTTAATAAAATACTGTGTTGGTCACAGTTAGAGATGCAGGTGGAACTTGAGACTTGGAATTCATACGGCATTTGGAATTCATACAGCACTTAGGATTCATACGAAATTTGGATTCATGTGGCTTTTGCCGCAACCATAACCGTAACTTGCTGTATATCGCATAGTTCATTGGGACAGTTTCGCCTACACCTCTAGTCACAGTTACAGTATATCATTTATCAATCTAAACTTTAGGAAGGCCGCCCTGGTGGTATTTGTCGTATTTAATATATTAGATAGTACTAAGTATTTAATTAGAATCAATGTTTTTTTCTTAGTATTATTTATTTAAAAGCTAGATAACTTTAATGTATTAGTATATTTTTTTAAAAAAATAATGTGAACATATAAAAAATATTTTTTTTTATATTGGGAACGCGTAGATTCGAAAATTAAGTAAAATTGTATATGTAGATTATCCCCAACTTTTATTATTATAGATCACTGGTTCCTACGCAGATCATGAATTAATCTCAAATTTTCTCGAAACACAATTATTAAAGTAGACGGAATTAAACTTCATACTCATTCTGATAATTTAGTGAACGATTAAATAATTATAATTAATATATATTCTTTTGAATACAGTGAACAGAATTAAACTTTATACTCATTTTGGTAATTTATTGAACAATTAAATGATTACAATTAAATTTTTTTGAAACAAAATCGTTAAAGTGGATGAATTAAATGCAACTCCAAAGGTAAAGCACCAAGAAAGAAGGTGACGAAACCTACCTACCAATGTAAACTTCATAAAATTTGACTCCAACAACAATGACAATTTCTATGACAGCTCCAACATCGACTCCTACGACAACTCTAGAGAATGGCGATTATAATGGTGCTGTTAAACTGTTAGCAAAAAATAAAAATAAAAATATATAAACACATATATGATCATTACTAATGTAAAAACCTGATGATCATCTGGGACAGGGTCGGTAAGTCGGAGCGCATGTGATTTGGAAAATCTCACCTATATCCTGGATTTGTTATAAAAATATACTGACCAAAGAGGTTACCTTTAATAATAAAAAATAATAATAATAATAATATAAATAAATAACTATATAATCTAATTTAAGCAAATTTGGAAATAGTTAAAGTTAGAATGAAATTTATAGTTTATATTAAAGTTAGATTAAGGTTAGGAATAGAGTTTTTTTATATTATAATCTTATAATATTTCTATATTGTTTAGCTATACTAAAAAAGATCTAAAAATAATATGATTTGCAAAAAATTAAAATTGAGTTTTAGACAAACAATACTATATATTTATCTAGTATTTTTTTATTTTTTTATTAATTCTTTGATAGTCTTGTTGGTACTTAAATACAAATTATATTACTATTAGACTAAAAACAAAGTTTAAAAATTTCTAATAGAGGTGTGGCGACTTAGTATAGTGGTCTAGTCATCATCCTCTTTAAGTGGCAGGTTTAGAGTTCAAATCTCACTAGCGATGATATTTGAAAAATAGACCTGTGTTTAGTTGATAGCTATGCTTATCGGTTAGATCTAGAACTATAATCTGTAACTTTGGCTACACCATCTAGAAATGGGAGCTTCAGCGCAATAAACTCAAGGAACCAGCATAATCGAAAATCCATTTGGGAAGACCTGAATTTGAAGATAGCAGTGATCTTTGATGGTATCACAGGAGGGCTGAATTCGAACTGGGGCCTGAAATTAGAAAACTGAGTAACTAGGTCCTATGGCAGAGGACACACTAGCTGAACCACCAGGTTGTCGCACCAGAGGAAAAGGACATATGCTCCGAAAGTATAGACCAAGGGGAGGGCGTCCTTCAGGCACCTAAAGCCTGGGCAGACCAACCCTTCTAGGTTGCTAGCTGGAAGTAAGGAAGAGACCGATAAAGAATCTGAGTAAGAAGACGGTCTGAATGTGGGTATTGGGGTTGTTGTGAACCAAATAAGGGCAAGAAGTATATAATGGGCGCCTAATTAGGAAGGTTGGTGCTTAAGAAATGTTTGTAGAATGACAGCACCCCAAAAGGTGGCGTGAGATACAAATACAGAATGGCAGATCAATATGTACTAATTAGGAAGCTATTGCAGAACATGCAGGTGAATACATGTGTGGGACATGTACCGCTCTGTTAGGTTTATCTCGAGGATAGACTAAGTTAAGTCCTAAGGCAGGGTGCCAATTCCTATAAGTAGATGCAAAATCCACAACCATATGGTAAGTAATACTTACGGGTTAGAGTTATGATAGAGGTAGTTGAAACCAGATAGTTTAAATGGGTACCCCCCTAGTTGGGGTGCAGATATGGCAGATAGTGTAGAATCTTCGGGTGGACTATTTAAATTAGGTACTCAAAAGGTGCATGTATGGCTTGATATACTATCATTGTAACTACATTATAAAACTCTGTTTACATTCTAATAAAACGTTCTCCAGGCCAAAGGTCCCCTTAATAACAAAAAAAAAAAAATTTCTAATAATATCTAATTAAAATTGCAAGCCTGGTATTATTTAGCTACATCATATGCACCTAGATATGACTTGTTGTACCAACCCACATGTGGGTTGAAAGACCTTGTATCAAAAACTAAACCAAAATGAGATTGATCCATTTTCAAACCATTTAACAATACTTATCTCAAATAACCTCATGACTTTTGCTTCTTTCTTAGTATTTATTGCTTTACCTATATTACTTGACTCAACCTTACTCTTGCTTTCCCTTACTTTTAACATTGCATTCTTAACAGTACCCTCAATAGCAGGATTCTTCTAATTACTTCTTTTCATTGCTGTATTTACATCAGCAAATTATATAAACGTAATCTTACGTAAGATATTACGGCCCATAATATTGCGCAAGAATTACGGTCTGG
>CAJVPY010006696.1:0-10295 GCA_910591965.1 Dentiscutata erythropus | reverse complement strand
GAGAGGTAGGACTTGAAGGACTTAAATATGCAGCCATTTTAAGTTTATTTTCAGCCAGAGCAATTCGAATATTTTGAATAGTAAGGAGAAGTTTAGCATGTTTATGCCTTAAAGCTTTTGAAATGGCAGAATCATCAGTTAATAAATTAGATTCGAAATCGGTTATTTGAGCTTCTAGATCTTTGACGTCACCATGAACCAAACCAGCATCGTTATATTCAATAATATCTTTTCTTATTTGAGCCATCTGATTACGCATGCTTTGCATAGATGTTAGAATGTTTATAATGATAGAAAAACGATCTTTAGTCGTTTGTTCTAAAAGGAGAGTAATAAACTCAGATAATCTTATGAGTCTATCATTGAGGTTTTTAAGTTGTTTTGTCATTAATTCGACCGCAGCTTGATCTTCACGATCCATTGAATCTTTAACGGAATTAGTTATATCGGTAGCTTTCTTCTCAAGGTCATCAATTTTTGATTTACATTGACTAGAATCATTCAAGATAGCACTTAAAGTTTCTCTTCGTTCATTCACAATAGATACAACATTCAAATCATCTTCAGACCATTCATTTTTATTAATGAAATCGGGAACCTCTAATTCTTTAACCTCATTTTTAGTATCAGAAATATATTTATCAACTTCATTAGCATCATCAAACCATCTTCCTATACGACGATCATGTTGAAGTTTTTGTTTTGTGGCGTTAATCTTATTTTTAAGGTTTGAAACATTAGAAGTGATAATATTTTTAATATGATCAGTCAAATCATCAGGTGCTATGAATCGATCGTGTAGGAGAAATTGATTAATTTCTTTAACATTATTATCAACACCATCAACACCGAGAACCAACTCTTCCACGGCGACAACCTTGGTGTACCATTCATCCAAGACTGAAGTAGAGAATATAATACCGGTGACAGTGATTTCACTGGATGAAGTAGTACTTATGATACCAGTATTAATTGGACTAGGGTTAACACCACCATCATCGTGAGCCTTCTTTATTGATTCCTCAACACCATCCAACATAGCTTCAACTTTTTTAACTTCAACATCCACATCACCCATTTTTGTTCTTAATTCAACCACCCAATTTAACTCTTGTAATCTAAGTTTACCCAAATTAACCAAACTAGTAAAAGCATTCCAAGAGTTTTCTATAGAAGAAGAAATTTTTACAAGGTTTTGTTTAACTTCCTCATCAGAAGAAGTATCAACAAGAGAGTTCGTTTTAGTTAGGAGGTCGCTTAATTGATTATTTTCAAACTGTTTACTTGATAATTTATTTTCTATTCCGCTTAGTGAAACTTCTGCGGAGTTTATGGAATCAAGATCGATTTGAGGGGTTGTTTTTGATGGAAACGCGGGGAAGTTTTCAAAAGTTGTTGACATCCAAGACGATAAGCTTTGGGTAGCTTTAAAGTATTCTTCGAGAGGGTTGCCGGGACCAATCAGTGGAATCAAGTTATTTAAAATATTAATATTATCTTGAAATGTCTGACTTGATTCATTATACTCTTGGTCCACGGTTATTTTGTCTTCTAATCTTTCATTTTGTATAGTATTATGTTCTTCATGAAGAATTTCGGGATAAGTCTCGTCTTCCATTCTTATTTCGGGATTAGAAGTTTCTTCCATTTTTATTCTGTAATTGAATTTTATTAAATATTAATAACTTTTTTTTTTTTATTGTATTTAAAACAGTAAAGGTTTTTTTTTTATGTAGATGAGTAAATAAGTATCGAAAGTATTGTTAAAAGGGTATATTTATCTTATGCGCAGTAAAGGAGAAAGAAAGTTAAAGTTGGTATATAAATAGAAATATTTCGGCACAACCACTCTCGAAGAAATAACTAGTAAAAAAAAAAAGTTTGAGGAAAAGAAAAAAAAATAAATTAATAATTAGAAGACCACGTTTTTTCTAGTTTCTAGTTAAAAAAAAAAAGGTTGCTAACCGTGACTTTTTTTTTGATGGTAAAAAAATGCGGGTTTTTTTTTTATTAGAGAAATTTGACCATTTGGAAAGATTTTTGAGAAGGAAGTATCTTGTACAACTTAACACAGCACCACGGAGATATCTTAATAAATGCAGTAAATCGGGCAAGGTTTCTTTTTTTTTTATCACATACGTATTCGTTGTTGAGTATTAATTATATATATTTTATTGATATTAATTCTATAACAGATAAATAATTATTAACATTAACTTTAATAACGCGTATCAAAAATATCGATATTACGTACCTTGTGAAAAATGAAGAAAAAAAACTTAATAATTACTTGAAATAGATTAGATGTAGGCAAGAAGATAGAAACGCATGCACAAAGCAGTGATCAAAATTACGGGCACGCAAACGTTATATAAAAAAAGCACAGAATCGAGCCACGAGGTAAATATAAAAGATACTTTGTGAAGAAAGAACTTTTTTTATAGCACATACGTCAAAGGGCTTTCTCGAAGGTAATCACGTCATATGTGATGAAAAATCACGTTACCGATATCAAAGTGTTTCAGATTTGCATCAGTGCATTACTATAAATTCGTAAACAGTCGGGCTGGGCTCAGATCCAACAATGGTTAAAAGGACAATAGAGTCACATTTTTGACAATGTCAATGGAAGATGGTTTTTTATTCGTTTCACCAATTCCAATTTATTCAAACTTCAAACTTTATAATAGACGAAAGCTTTAATAGTTTCTTTATTGCGAAGAATAATAATAATTACATAGGTCTTTGTTTTTATTCGGACAAAGGATTAATAAACATAGTTTCGTTTATCGGAGAAAGTTTAGATCACTAAGCAGTGTAAACTGCACTCCGCAACATCAATGTTTAACCGATGCACGGTACATAAATTTAAAGTTATTTATTTCTTCACACAAAATAAACGAAAATTAAAACGATTTATTTATTTATTTTTTTTTTTAAAAAAAAAAAAATTTATAATCTGTAATGACGAAAATCTGCAGCAATAAATTGAAACGAAAGTGACTCCGGAGAATATGTATAAGGTATTGTGAGAATCCCTAAAAGTCTTTTGATTGGACACAAGATAAAAATATTTTTAATTATTGCATTTTTGTAAACAAAATGCCGCGAATGCGTACCAATAAATAAATGACATATTGAATATTTATCAAGGGCGAAACAAATTGATTGGTTTATCGATCGAATAAAACAACTAATAAAACCATAATTGATTGTTGTTAAATGATTGTCTACTGCTAATTGTGAATCCAGCTCCGAAAAACCACTTGTGAATTTCATCGAATTTCATCGAATAAAATAATCATGCAGGGTACACAATTATTTCAAACTTTATTACGTATTAATCGACAGATCAGTAAAGATGGATACGTATCGAATATTAAAGCTATATCCCATTGTTCGGAGGGTGGAACATACTAAATTGATAGGATAACAAAAACTCCTTTATCGTTATGCTATACACCGTTCATATTGTGTTCCTTCCTTTCACATGTGGCCGCCCTTTTAGGGTTTATTATTGGTTTTTGTGGTACCTTAACACGTTCTTGTGTTAAGCAAAATCCGAGCAAAATCGAGCCAAAGATCCGGAGCTAGTCCGAGACCTGCTAGATCCGGACCTTAATTAAAGGTCAGACTAATGTAATCATTAACCTAATCCCCCTTTATTCATTTTTTATGGGCAAATACACTTTATATTTGACCAATCAAATTGCAACATAGCCATCATGTGTATTATATTATTTGTATTTTCATTTTTTCAACAAGTTATTCTTACAAGTTATGTTAGGCGTATTTTAAACTGGGTTGGTTAAGTCTAAAAGCAATACTTTTTTTTTATTTAAAGACTAGACCCTGATCTCACTTTTCCCACCCACAATCTTTATTAAGCTTCACAGTTTAAGCCCTCTTTGGATTAGTAATTAATTATACTTTTAGTAGTCTTAATGATGTAAAAATTTTAGCCCAATTTCACTTTTTGACACTGCAACAACTGCAAACCTCCTTTTCCAGACATAAAATAACGATCGGCATATGTCAATATGAATTATTTATGTCGTGTTTCAGACTAACGCTTGCATGAGATTACAGCACCTCAGATGACCAGCATTAAATAAATAACAGTTAACAACTGGCCTAAATCACACTTCAATTTTTAGGCCAACGGCAATCTCACGCAAATATTAGTCCGAGGCACTACATATACGTACGTACGTATAATACTGTAATAGCTTACAGTGTCAGATATATTAATTTCGAAGACAGAGATCGCGAATAATGTCCGTCTTGAGTACGTACGTTATTTTCGAACATATTTATTTTTATTATACGTACTGTATGTAACAAAATCTACTATTATACGTATAATGATATATTTTGTGAAGTGCGCGTTATTCCGGAACGCCCAAGCTTGCTATTTTTGAAAGATCTGATTTTCAAAATGACGCCCATGCCCGTTTATTCCATATCAATATATACTGATTTTGGTAGTACTGTCCTACAAGTTCATCTATTTTCGCTTATAAATTTCCTTATTTTTCAGCATAAATGTACAAGAGATTGTTGAAATTTAGTACATCTATACTATAAATTTGTTAAAATCATATCAAAATCGTACTACAACTAAGATACCAATCAAAGAATAGAATCCTAAAGAATAGGTGTCAACAATACAAGATTGAGCTATTGATTTTTTATGTTGCCTTTGGCTTCAATTACAGTCGGATCTCCCTAAGTGCATTATCTTCAAAGTGCTAATCTCTAAATGCAAGATCTTTTTGGTCCAAAATATATAGAACAATATGCACTTAATCTTTCTAAATGCAGCGCATGGAAAAATTTAATCAATATAAAAAGGAATGAAATCTTGCACTTAAAAGAAAAACTACAAATCGCACTTTGAGGGAGTCGACTGTACATGAGTGACGCCAAGGGAAAACCAGACTTCGGTCATATAAAATTTATATGATCGAAGTCTGGTTTTTCCTAAGCCTCACTCATATAGTCTAGTCGAACCTTGTCTACAAGTAATAGAAAGGTGAAAAATGCATAATACAAAAGACAGTTGCAGATTAAACAAATTAGTAAATCTTTTACTAGTAATATTACCGGTGTATCAAAAGTTTATAAATTGTAAATAATATCGATATTTTTTCTTCTTTCAATACAAGGTGTCAACGATTGATTCTATGACAACTTTAATTTTGCTATTAGTTCGTATGTAAAAAGGTAAAAGACTAATGTAGTAGGGAATAATGCTTCCTACCGAAAATATTATGGTACGTATGCCGAAAGTACAGCACGAAATAGAAATTTTAAAATCTTAATGTAACTTCGTGCATATTTATACCAGGAGACACTATGTATAGCAATTTTTCATATGCCTCCGGGTATTTTTCTGTACTCTTCATGAGGAGGGGGGATAGTAGTACGACCTCCATAGTTTGCACTATACAGTACCTATTTTACATTTCAATTTCAATCTCATTTTGACTTTCATTGTCTTTCATTAAAACTTATAGTAAAAAAAAATAAAAATAAAAAATTACGTCAAATCAAAATTATTTTCAATTTCGGGTAATGGTAATCCATATTCGGCAGGAAACATTAATAGAATGGTGGTAGATTATGAAACTGTACACATGATTATGTACATTCGTATGTACAAGAATCTTTTTACGTATTATCGTTATATAATATTTTGTTTTCAAGTTTGAAACTAGTTAAATCAATATCTATTTGGTAAAAAACGAAAAAATCTACCTGTAACTCTCATGCAAGCTTGATTTGTTTTTGAATAACAATACAGTTACTGTCTACCAATCATAAAATATTGTCATAAATTTCTATTCTTGTCATTCGTAATCTATATTATTCAATACATACAAATAATATAAAATCTGATTTAGTTTAAAATAAAATTATCATGTGGCTTTAAAAACATGTAAGAATTAAAAAAGTATATAAATAATCATTGTGCCTTTATTTAGTTGTTTTTTTTTTTTTAAATAATACGTATAACGATAATAAAAACTCTTTTTTTTTATTATTAAAAAAAACATGTCTTCGAAATTTTTAGGAACATTGGCTCGCGACATTGGAAATTTATTAAATGATAGTTTAGATGAATGTAATGTTATAATAGAAGTTGGTCAGTCGCCGAATTTCCAAATATTTCACGCTCATTCAATCATATTAAGAGCCAGGTCTCCTTATTTTCGAAGCGCTCTTTCAAAAAATTGGGCAAAAAAAGATGGTGATCTTATGACTTTTTCAAAGCCAAACATCTCTCCAAAAGTTTTTGAAATTATTCTTCAGTAAGTACAAGTTATAAAATAATTTTCTATTTTCATTAGGGAACCGGTATTTCCACACCCTATGTAGATCACACATTTTTAAAACTTTTATCGAAGGTATCTCGACAACCACTAAGTGAAATTCGATGAGCTTTTTTTCTTTTAATTCTATTGATTCATAAAATTCAATAAAAAAAGAGTTCTCTGAATTTTATTAGGTGGGGTCTTTGCCTTGAAAATGACCTTACGGTACATGATACCGTAAGGTGTTTTTCAAGGCAAAGACCCCAGGTAGTTGTCGAGATACTTTAAATCAAAGTCATGCATAAATTTGTCGCGGCCAACATTTTAATAGATGTTTAAAATTTTTCTAAACCCTTCATCGAAGTTATCTTGACAACTACCTAATAAAATTCGATGAACATTTTTTCTTTAAATTCTATGTATTCATATAATTCAAATAAAAAAAACTTCATTGAATTTCACCGGGAGGTTGATGAGATACCTTCGATCAAAGTCATGCACAAATTTGCCGCGGCTTATATTGTTTAAAAATTTTATCGAAGATATCTCGACAACCACTCAGTTAATTCGATAAAATTTTTTTAACTTGGATCAATAAAAGATTTATTACCTAGGTGGTTGTCAAGATAGCTTCGATGAAAGTTTTAGAAAAATCTTAAACGTCTATTAAAATGTTAGCTGTGACAAATTTATGTATGACTTTGATCGAAAGTATCTCAACAACCACCTAATAAAATTCAATGAACTTTTTTTTTTTGAATTTTACGAATCCATAGAATTTAAAGAAAAAATGTTCATCGAATTTCACTTAGTGGTTGTCGAGATATCTTCGATAAAAGTTTTAAAAAATGGGTGATCTACATAGGGTGTGGAACTACCAAAAAAAGGGTGTGGAAATACCGGTTCCCTTTTCATTATTATATGATATATTTTTCTAGTGAATCATTATGACAAATAAAAATTATTCAATCATAGGTTTATTTATAGTGGAACTGTTTCCATGACTGACAAAAGTGTGATGGATGCTCTTGATCTCTTGGTTGCTACAGATGAATTATTATTGACCGAATTGTCTGATCATGTACAAGAATGTCTTCTTCATCAACAAAATAGTTGGCTTCAAAATAATCTTATTGTACTTTGGCAAAAAGTTCATCTTATTGAATCTTGTCGAAAACTTCAAGAGTATTGTCTTCAGATCATTTGCAAAAACCCTCATTACCTTTTTGAATCTAATAAATTTTTATCTATGGATTCTTCATTACTTGAACCATTCTTAAAGCTTGATAACCTGCAAATTGAAGAAGTAGAAATTTGGGATTATATTATTAGATGGGGCGTTGCTCAAAATCCTTCTTTAGATATTGCTAAAATTTCAAGTTGGACTCCTGACAATTTTGATGCTTTGGGTAAAACTATCGCTAATTGTATACCACTTATTGGTTTCTCTCAAATTTCTTCCACGGATTTTTTTGATAAAGTTTGGCCGTTTAGAAGTATCTTGCCCCCGGGTATTTTGGAAGATATTATGAGATACCATTTGAAACCTTCTTCTCCTCCACGACCTGTTGTATCGGCTCGAAGATTGCAATTTGATTCCGCTCTTGTCAGACCTTGTCATGCTGCTTTATTAGCAAGCTGGATTGATCGTCTTGGTCAAAAACGTTATCTTTATGATGAAATTCCTTATCGTTTCCAATTACTTGTTAGAGGAACGAGAGATGGTTTTGACTCTGGCACTTTTCATGATAGATGTGATGAAAAAGGTAGAACTGTGGTGGTGATGAAAATTCGCGGTACTAATGAAATTATTGGTGGATATAGCCCAATCATGTGGATGGCAAGCGATGGTTATTGGAATACTGAAGATAGTTTTCTGTTTACTTTTGGAAATCGAGGCATGGTCGAAGATGCAAAATTGAGTCGTGTATCAAGACAAAGATCTTATTATGCTATTCGATTCAATGGAAGGGGTTATGGCCCATGTTTTGGTGATAAAGATCTTTCTATGAGAGAGAATTTCAATTTAGAAGGAAGTTGTTCGTGTCAGAAAGACGATTACTTAGATAGCATTACTGAGTCTACTACTTTTTCGGTAGATGAGTATGAAGTTTTTCGCATTTGCAAAAAGTAATAACTTATTTTTATAATTTAATCGTTTACTGCTACAAAAATTAATCGTTGATTATTAAATTCTAGCTAAACTAAAAAACAAACAATTGACAAAAGCATAAAAATATTATTAAAATATTCTTATAGCTAATATTACATAATGACATTTATTATTAATATTAGAAAGCACTAAATATATTATCATCATAATTATGTAACAAATAATGTCATTAATTATCATTATATTACCACGTTGAGTGATGTAATAGTAACAAGCTTTTAAACAACTTCTTAATATGGTTTTTAATTGAAATTATAAAGAATTTATACATATGTTTTTATTATAATATCGATTTAATATTTTTTTATTAAATTATAATACGCAAAGAAATTTAAATATAAATATTTTTTATATTACTTATGTCTTTATTATTTCGGAAAAAGGATATTCCGCGGGCCATACATAATCCATTTGTAAAATAATCCACATGACCAATAACTAAACATGAACTTTAATTGATAGACTACAATCTCTAGTATACACACTAGTCGAAATTTTGCCATTCGTTATACCAATTTATAAGCGATTGCTATGCAAATTATGTGTGATTTTTTTTAAATCTAATATTGTCGAAAAAGTGCTGAATGACAGAAATCACATGCCACTCGGCATTTTCCATTTGGCACAAAAATGACATACATTCGGTATTATATAATTCGACTATAAATTGGCACACAATCATTTAACAATTAAATAGAAACAAATTGTCAAACTTTCATCAATCAATCAGTTTACTAATGTCATTTGTAAAACAAAACCATTTATTATATATATATCATTAATGTTACAATTTTAATTATCAAATTTTATTATAAATTCAATATAATAACATGCAAGAAAAACAATGAAAAAAGTATTCAAAAAATAATATAAAAATTGAAAATATAATATTTAAATACAAAGAAGCAAAAAATAAAAAAAAAAACAAAAAAAAATAAAACAAAAAAAAATAGAAGAAAAAAAAACAAAAGAAAATAAAAGAAAAAAAATTTTTCTAGTTATTTTCTTCAAATTCATACTCACTTGAACTATTTACACACTCTGCTTCATCTGCAGCCTACAAAGTATCTTGAATTTCCTCTATTTTAGCATTTTCTCTAATTTTATGTTCTTTTTTTTTCAAATATATTACTGATGATTCATAGTCTTTACTATGAACTTTGGCTGTTGTTGACTTTTTAACCTTTTCAACTTTACCACCCTTTTCTTTACCTTTTTCTTTAGCTGTTTCTTTACCTTTTTCTTTACTCTTTTTTCTTTGTTACCTTTTTCTTTATTTTTTTCATCTTTACTCTTTTCTTTACTCTTTTCTAATTTTTTAATTTTTTCAATTCTTTTCAAACTTCTACTTTTTCTTTTTTGAAATTGTTTCTTAGTTAGTGCTCAGCAAAATCAATCTTTTTTTTTTAGTCAAATACATGTGACGATCTGACTTTTAAAGTAATATAGTAATATGGCACAATCTTAATCTAATAAATAGTTTTATATAATTTTTATTAGTGTTAAATATTTATTATAGCTTTAAATATTTATTATATGTATAGTGTTAAATATTTATTATATTTATTATATATAGTAGCATTAAATATAGAATTATTATAAAATGCACCTATAGTGTTTTAGTACCTATATATAATTGCTTCTAGTAAAATTTAGAGTTAGAGTTAAAAAATTAAGAATTATTATTTTTTTTATATAATATAATATAGAGCTAATTATGTTTAGGCTGCAGATAAAAAACTAGGCTTGTCTATTTGACTTTTTTAGTTAGTCTGAGTTCTTATTCTTAGCACTAAACTTAAGAT
>CAJVPY010006695.1:0-10297 GCA_910591965.1 Dentiscutata erythropus | reverse complement strand
TTGTTATAACAATCATACAAAATTTATTAAATTTAAAAACTTTTTCTTTTCTTATTTATAATTACTAATTTACAATCGCTCATTACATATTTATGCGATGCTTACGTTTCTTACTAATGATCAAAGCACAAATGTGAATAGTGTCATGATTATTTTGGGTCCTTATATTAATATTTTTTAAAAATTAGGCCTTTATATGTAATCATTTTTAATTTGGTCTCATATATATAATTATTTTCACTTTCCGGACCTTTATTTGTAAATTTCCCTAAAATTTATATACCGATATATTGATTAAAGCACTTGAAAGCACCCTGAATATCACATTTTACAAAAAGGTCAGCCCAGTTAACCGGTCCAACCTTTTTTGCTAGCCAAGCCAGCCTAAGGGTTTGGCATCAGTCCATATCACTATACTTGATTCTAAATATTATACTTTTACTTGCAATATAAAACTTATACTTGTTTTCTGTTGCTTTTTTATTTTGATGCCATAATACTTTCTAATTACAACTAGTATCTGTTTTATTTTCATATATTTATATAGCATATGAGCTTCGCCACTCTGCTCTAGTTCTAAAGCCAAGTAATGTTTTAGCTATCTTTCTTGTTATTAACTCTACTAGTGCTTTATTTACACACACTATGTATAACTTGTAGTGATTGCTTTTAACTAGTAATATTGAAACTTGATTTAACTGTATCTTTTCTTTTGCCAGCTGATCGGCCTTTCATTTCACTTCACTTTACTATGTACTTTGACTTTAACTAGATCAAGTGCAATATTTTTTTGATTTGCAAATATCCTAAATCTTAATCACCAAGTCAATATTCAGCCCTTGCTTCACAATCTCATATTGGTTAGTACTACTACATCAAACAAACTTGTTATTGCTGCTATACTGTCAAGCTTAATAACCACTTCACTATTACACTTAACCATTAACAATAATATCTAAATCACTACTAACTTAGCTTTTGTTGATAATGGCCATTTACTAACCTAAACCTTTCTTTCTAATATCATTTCTTTTTTACTAGTATCTACCAATACCCAACCTGCTTCTATTCTACAACCCAAACTATCTTTAATTAAAAACTCATCTATATAAAAAATATAATTACTACTCTCATTACTACAATTAATTTCTAATTGCTGTATTAACAATAACTCAAGTACTAAATCAAAACTCTGTTTTATAACCAAACTTCTTTTATATAAATGCAAAACTATAATATCAATTAGTGGTTTCTCATTACTCTTTTTTACAACTATATTGCTCTCTAACTTAAACTCTTTGACTTTACTTATTAACACTAATATTTTTTTACTTTTATTTATATCTGACTTAGAAATTGCCTCTAGTACTTTGCTTTTATTAACCTATTGCTGGTATATATTATCTTTAGTTCTCTAATCAAGATTGTATTTGTTACATTCTACCAATATATTACAACTATCTCTTGTTAGTATGTGTTTCTAGTAATTAACTAAAAGCTGTGTTTTCATCTTCTTCTTAACTCTACTTACTGTTAACTTAGTATTCTTCTTGTTTACTATTACCTATTCATAATGCCTCTTGTTATTAAATACCCTTTCTGCTATAATTGCATATATAATATATTTCTTGCTAGCAACTTGTATACATCTATTATTTCTTTACTTGATTTAATGCTAATAATCTTATTTTTAATAGTCCCAAACCATCTTGCTTTTTATCTTTTAAGTGAATTTGCTTGTAAGACCCAAAATTTGTTCCAAGTTAATATTTCTATACCAGCCTTGTTAATTAGCTAATTGATATAGAACAAGTTAAATCTTCTAATAATATTACAGTATAGTATTTGCTGAAAACTTTCTCTCTTAAAACTTCTAAGATTGTAGAACCTGTTTTAAAAACTTGCTACTTTTTTGTATTTGTATTAACCAAGATCTCCAAATCACTTGCCTTTAATAAAACTAGGCTCGCTAAGTTATTTTTCTAGATCTTTTTCAGCATCAACTTCTGTAATATATACCAACTTTCTTTAACAAGTTTTGCTAATGCAAATCTCTTATTCAACCTTATTCGCATTAACTTGCCTACTTGATCATAACTGTTTAACCTATTCTGCAAGCTAACTAATTATCTGCTAAAGATTTTTTAACTAAAAGTTTTGTATCTACCAAGCCCCTGATGTGTAATTATATAGTTGCTTGCTGTTGTTGAAAGTTTAATCTTGTTCTTAATAATTTATATTATAGGTTGATAGATTCTGTTGAGACTTGTGTTTGAGATCTTGGTTAATTGTAATCAGAGTTGGTATAGACTGGTTAATAGTCAAGCTTGACCAGACCAGTTTGACCAATTTGACCAGTTGGTTAAAGGGTTTAGTATTGGTCAAATTGGTCAAAAGATATTTAAATATATAGTATATATATCCATATATATTTTTATATATATTTACTTTGTATATTAAAGTTATTTATTTAATAGACTAGACTATTTGACCAATTTGATCAGACCATTTGACCAATTTGACTAAACCAGTTTGACCAGTGAATTTTTGGTCAACCAGTAATTTGACAAACTCTGGTTATAATCTATATATACTTTAATTTTCTTATGTCTTGAAAGTCCCACATATATATTTGCTTCTATCTGCACTTCTTGTTTAGTAACAATATAGATAAAAGGACCCCTCTTGCATCCTATTGTCTAACCCAATTGTGGATTCAATTTTGCTTATCACTATCCTTGGTGCTATTGCTCTGAGTAAAAAAAAAAAAACAATATATTGTAAAAAAAGATTTGTTTTAAAGACATCCTATGCTCTATTGCTCTAATATAACTTTTAATATCTAGATTAATTTCAGATCTATTATATTATAACCTGGTTCTTAATATGTTCACTTTAAATAAAATATAAAATTAGATAGAAATATAAAATGAAATAATAAACATACAGCTCATATTACTCTAATATAGCTAGTTTCTTTATACTTGATCTATAGTCTTTATAATCTCTATATCTAATTATATATAGTCTTTTTTTTTAAAAAAAAAAAAAAAAATCTTCAGCTAATTCAAAAGTTCCTTAAATAAAAGATCCTATTTACTAAGTTCTCTTAAAACTCTAATTCCAGTAAGACTAGCAAATTTCGATCTTACTAATTTTTTGAAAAAAAATCCCAAAGTTCTACAATTAAAAATATTGGTTTTTGTTATCAACATAGTATTGGTGTAAAGGAGGATGAAAAGAAGGCTTTTAAATATTATATGAAAGCAGATGAATAAGAAAAACAAAAATCAACAAAGGAGTTCTACTTAACTAGTCGGTTAAGAAAAGCTAGAGTTTAAAAAATTTTCACTAGCAAGAAAAAAAACTTGCAAGATTTAGAAACAATATTATACTTTGGAGTTTTTTCTATATTAGGCCATACAAACTTATACTATTAGTTTTTATATCCTGGCTGGGTCAGTGAGATGGAGTTTTGAAATTTTAATTTTTTAATATATTAGCCAATAAAAATTCTCCATTCATAATCATGCAAATAAAGCGAATTTTTATTATAGTAAAGATTATAAATTAATTATATATTAATATATATATACTAGTAAATAATATAACAAACTGGATAGCTGCGTGATGTTGTTACTCAAAACCAAGAATGGAAGATCTAAGCAAAAGACAGAATCAATGCATCTGATACTATAAATTTGTGTATAATTATGATATATTCTAGCGCTAATAGCACCAAATATTCAAACTTTATTAGTTATAGTATACATCATACATCAATGCATTTAATATATAGTTGAAGAGATATATAGCATATATCAATACGTTTGATGTATAATTGAAAGATATTTATAGTATGCATTAGTGCATTTGATGTATGGTTAGAATTAGCTGGTGGTTTCCCATACACATAAATGCAGGACAACTGTTAGTCTGAAGTTTTGGAGTTATATGATTTTAGCTGATAGTTCCCCACCTGTATAATACAAGCCAGCTATAAAAAGATGTTTAGGCTGCCACAAAATAGTATAATTCTACTAAGGAAGGGTAAAACAGAGTTCAAAATTGAATTTCCTCTTGAAAGGACTGCTGTTGTTCTCTTATATTTTGTTATTGTTATATGTTCTCTGCTAAATTTGGATATATTAGTATTTATGCCCAGTGTTGGAAATCATATGTTTTTGTATTCTTATGTTCTCATCCTTTTAGATTTGAGAATATTTGATATTGTATATATGTTCTCTATGAAAAAATTTGAGAACATGATACTGAAAAAGTATGTTCTCTAAGTATAACAGCAAAATTCCAGATAGAAATAGAAATTCTGAATTTATCCAAAAGGAAAATGAATATACATAAAATACAAAAAGGGTTAGGATAAAAATTAGAACAAATATCCGATAATTTCTGAAAATAGAAATATCAATAATTTTAGCAATTAAATGTTGAGAACATAAATAAAATTTTGAGAATACTAAATCAAATAAATATGTTCTCGTGAAAATATAAATTTCAAAACAGATTTCCAACACTAGCAATTCGCACCATAAGTAATTTCATTAAATTTCTCTCTCTTATATAAACCTAGACTCTTTTGTTAAAACCAGAATCACTTATGTGATCGTTGCTTGCTAAAGCATTACTGCTTAGCAGTTTTTTCGATCTGTTGACCTACTATTACCTTGAAAGAAGACAGAAGTCATATGAGTTTTAGCCAAACATTGCTATAACATAAAAATAATAATTACAGTATTATAGTAAATATAGTAAATAAACTAAAATAATTATAACTTTTTCCAACGATTATTTGTACCAAAAATTTCCAAAAAACTTTTACTAAGAAAAATACAAACAGTTATACTAGACATGATAAGACATGTGAAAAGAGACCTTAGGACAGCAACTATTATTTAGAGATAGTTCTCATACACTATCTTGCTGATTTTTTCAGAGTTTATCACTTATTGTAGTGACAGGCACAGTACTTGTCATTTAGAGATAGTTCTTATACGCTATCTGCCAACAAGCTCAGAGTTTATTACTTATCGAAAAAACTTAGTAATATGCAAGTTCTGGTGTGGCTTTATTTAATTTTAGTAGAAAAAACTCACGCTCTTTTATTTTGTGTACAAGTGGTTTTTTTCCTTTATTCCATCTTTCTGCCACTCTCACAAAAATATCGACAAAAAGTGGGCATTCCAGCTTACCCCTCCAAAAAATCAGCATTGTTTACACCTTCCATTTTTAGATGAATAAAGTAAAACATAAACATGGACAAACCAGTTAGCACTTTGGTTAACGAACTAACCTGGACCAGATAGTAAAGTCAGAAAAAATTTTAATAATAAAGCTTAGCTTAACAATAGAGATATACAAGATTTTTAAAATTTAATATATAATTTTTACAACTTGTGCCTAGTATAGGCTATAATAGTGCTTTATAGATTGTTTTTTTTTCTGCCTTTTTCTTCTTGTTTCATTTGTTTTATTTTTTTTTATTTTCTTGTTGCTTAGGCAGTTTTTTTATTTTCTCCTTTCGTGTCATTCCTTTTATCTTTTTAGTATTAGTTTTTTTTTATAAGTCAGTTGGAAACTATGAATTCTTCTGCTTGTGAAGCTAGAGGAAGAAGGTTAGAAAAGATGGCAGTCTTGATAGGCCGTAAATACCATTCAGTAAAGTATCAAAGAATTTACTTGCAGAGTTTTTTGGTATGAAGATAAACATTTACTATAGCAGATTAAACATAGGTATTCACTTGAAAACAACTGGGTTAGCGAACATTTGTAATTTAGGTAGGCTTAAGATAACTTGAGTCATAATTGATATTTTACCCATGAGTTTAATATTTTATCCTAATAAAGTATTGGCAAAATTGCTGAATTTTACAAAAAAAAAAATAAACTAAAATAATCATTCTAATAGCTGTTCACAGTTAGTGTTAGAATGCAAAAATTTTTTTTCTAAAATTATTTTAATAGCTCTTTATAGTTAGCAGGGTTCCAACTCAAATAACTCAGATTATTCAGATATTCTGATAATCCAAAAGGTATTCGAATAATTATCAGAATATTAACAGCAAATGAATAACTGAATAAATTCAGATCTGAATATCTGGATAAACACTGGATAAGAAATTTCGTATTATAAAATTATTCTAATAGCTCTTTATAATTAGTGTTAAAATAAAAAAGTTTGTATTATTAAATCATTCCAATTGCTTTTTATGATTAATGTTAGAATAGTAAAGTTCAGATTATTATTCTAACAACAGGAGGAAACATTAATATTACACAACTGATCCTTTACCTGGTGTGCAATATATAAAAATCATTTTACAATACCAAATAATTCCACAAGTACTGCTATGAGAAGTTATTATTTTAGCAGCTCTTTATAGTTAGTGTTAGGATGAAAAAGTTCATATTATAAAATTATTCTAATAGCTCTTTATGATTAGTGTTAGAATAAGAAAGTTTGTATTATAAAATTATTTTAGCAGCTTTCTATAGTTAGTATTAAAATGAAAAACTTCATATTATAAAATTATTTTAACACTAAAGTTAAAATTTAGTATTTTGATTATAGATATTTGTACTATATATTAAAATTTCATAAGGCATCTTTTTTTTGCCAATATGCCTATTACTAATTCATATATTAGTCTTTTCAATAATATATCTAATTCACATAATTCATATATGCAATATTAATTATTCAATATGGTATTTAAAATAATCTTTACATTAATCTTTAACTCAATAATAAAAATAAAAAAATGCACTAATCAGTATAATATGATCTTTATTAATTAAAAAAATTTTATTGATTTTGCTTTTGGTGACAAACTATCAGTATGAGAACTAAAAGAATCTCTATAATTGTTAAATTGGAAAGAATACAAATGATATAATGTTTTATTGTTTTGTCTATTTTGTATTCATGATATACATTTCAATTTGATGCTTCTTTTCAACCATGTTGCAAGACAAATACTGTATAAAAGCTCTAATTACCTCATACTTACATTCTACGTATCAGTCAAAGATATTACAAATTAAAATAAATTATTTATATTAGTAACATTAACCAAAAGACAACTCTTTATTATCCAAATTGAATAATAGTTCTGAGCTGTTCTTTGTAGAGAGTGGAATCAGTGAATAATTATTTAAGTATCAAATAAACTTCATTCATTGAGTTTTTAATTTGGTCAATCATCGAGCATCGGTCAAAATTAAAATTTTACTATTGTTTGATAGAATAGCAGTATAATTAATAAATTTAATACAGTACTATTAATAAATTTAAAAATGTAGCAATAGCAATATAATTGATAAATTAAATATTACATGATTTTTTTTTATGTTTTTAAAAATTCATCAAATATTTGAATATTGGTCAAAATTTTTTACTGATACTCGAAATTCTAAAGTTTGTAATCAACCAATGCTCAAAATTCATCAATTCCACTTTTTAGAATTTTTATCAAGTGTTTCAGAAATTATAAAAGTAGCTGTAAATTATTATTGATTTTTAAATTTGTTATTTTATTTATTATATTATTTTTTTAAAATTATCAGATAGAGCTTCGATTCTATTTTTTCAGGACTATCTGAGAATTCTCTACTATAAATCTGGTTATAATTCAGCAAATGGAAAATGTGTACTAGGTTGATGCATTACATGTGTTACATGTATTAGCCCTAAAATGTATTAGGAAATTTTTCAGTTATACAGATTAACATATTTATATACGTATGTATGTTTTTTTTACTAATCAATTTTTCTTTTTTTTTTGCAGTGTCGCTTCATCATTGGTGACATTGTCATGTCATCATTAGCATCATAGTTGATGTTGTCGTTGGTGTCACATTGTTATTTGTTTATTAAGCCAGTACTCTTCTTTGTCTTTAATCTTTGTATTGGTTTTTTTCAAGATAGGTTTTTTTTTCTCTTTTTAGTTTTACTCTTGTTTGTAAATATGCTAATGCTTTTCTTCTTTCAAATAATAGACCTGGTTGATTTCATCATGTTGATGTATTGCTGGTATTGCTTTAAATGATAGTTGTTATTTTTTTAGTGTCTTTGAATTTTGTTGATGTAATTTTGCAGAGAGTGCATTTTGTGTTGTAATTGTCATTGTTTTAGATATGTAGTTGTTATTACGTTTCTTTTTGCTGTTTTTTTTGTTCAATACCATCGCTTTTGCTAGTACTTATCAGACAATAGTTTAGGATATATGTTGAGTTAGGTATCATTTATTTATAGTTTTGTTATTGCTAGAGCTGGTCTGATTAGATTAGGTTTTGCTATATTTCTATAGTGTTATCGATGACATTGTCATTCTGAAGTTAAATTTGATATGTAGTTTTTGTTTTTTTTTGTTTGTTATTTTCAAGTTAAATTAACTTTTTTTTTCTTTTTTGTAGATAATAGTTAAGGTGTTGCTTGTAGTATTATTGGGTATTGAAGTAAATTTCATTATTGTTAGAAGGGCCATGGTTTTGGTTTTGATGTTAATTACTTTGTTGCAGCTATTGTATTATTGTTATGCAAACATCGTTAAGGATAGAAGTAATTTAGCTAGATAGGGTTAGAGTTAGATATGTAGTTAGTTAAAGTCAAAGTCAAATAGTTATTTAGTTGGGGTTAGGGTCTGGATTAGAGTAAATAAAGTTTTTTTTTAAAAAGTATCATTATGTAATTATATTTTGAATACGTTCATTATACAATAAAGTTTTGAATACGTTTATTATACAACAATAGTTTGTATATATTTATTTTTGTTAGATGTTTAATTTATGCTACTATTATATTACACAATTATATCACTTTTGCCACTAGTGGAGTTTCAAACTCCATTTCAGTGGAGTTTGAATTTTGCCAATTTTGCAAGAATGCAAAATGGCAAAAGTCACGTGATGTCGCCACTAAAACAGACTTTAAAAATCTTCAATTAATGAAGTTACTTATGATATACTAATCTCTGTTACAAAAAAAGTAATGGGCCTCATGAAATACCCCTGCTAATACAGAGGTATTTTATGAGGCCTATTACTTTTTTTGTAACAGAAATTATCATATAATAACCAAAAAAATTTTAGAAGTTTTTTTAAGTACTAAAAACAAGCCTTATTTCTTTAGTTTAGTTATATTGATTTTTTCAAAATTGCTGATCAAATAATAATTCTCATATAAACTTTTGATTATTGCAAAGTTATTTTTCGTTTTATTTTTACTATATTTTATTGCAAACATTAAGAGCAATAAATTGCTATAATAAACTATTAATAGAATTTTATTCTTTGATATTAACTTGCTTTTGGTAATTTTAATTAGTATGGTAATTTGTTAGAGTTTTATTATAATAGATTTATCTTTATAAATATAAAAATATTAAGATTTAATTTCATAAAATTTTTAAGTAGTTCTAACAGTTAAAACAATTTCTTAAAAATAAACAACTAACTAAAAAAATCTTCTTTATACTAGTTTGTATTTAAAAATTTAAACTTATAGAAAACTTTTTGTCTAATTTAAAAACTTAATATCTTATTGTATATATATTTTTGAAATTCTACAAAAAGAAAAAAAATTGTACTGGAAGTAATTTATAAATTTCTACTACTTGTCTAGTCTTAAGTTTTATTTATATTCAATTAATAGGGAATTCTCTAATTACCTGGTTCAAAAATTTTTTTTATATATAAATTTTACTATAAATGCAAATATATAGTATCTCTATCTAAAACTTTTTTTATACTAAGTAAATTACTCTTCAGCTTCTAACAAAAGTTGTAGAGCTCATCTAAATGTATTTAATACTATAAAAATATTAAAATTAGACTAGTTTTTGAGAAATCTACTAAGCCAATTTTAATATCCTAATAGTATTAAATATATTTTAATGAGTTCTACAACTTTTGTTAAAAGCCGAAGAGTAATTTATTTAATATAAAAAAAAGTTTTAAATAAAGGCACTATGCATTCACACTTATAGTAAAATTTATATATAAAAAAAAATTTTAAACCAGGTTACTAGAGAATTGTCTATTAAAATATTTCTTATAGTAGACTAGATAATGTAGAAAAAACAGCTATTTTAAACTATTTAAATGATGAACTTATTAATATTATTTTACCAATTTTAGGCTTTAATATAAAACTTTGAAATATGGGAGGAAGTTAATAGAAAAAAGACAAATTGTTTTTAGTAAAATTTTTTTAATTTTTAAATTAAAATATTTCAACAACTAATTAATCAAATTTGCTAAAAATTTTTTTATTTTAATC
>CAJVPY010006694.1:0-10298 GCA_910591965.1 Dentiscutata erythropus | reverse complement strand
TATCGGCAGGTTAGGTAGTACTACATATAAGCGCACATGCGCGTTATTTTAAAAAATATTAGATCTGGAAAATCAACTCCTATTTCGAAATATTGCACATGGGCGTGTTCAAAATAACGTGCAGGTCGATTAATTAATGCGCAGGTGGCCGTTATTACGCGGCTATATGGTACAACATATAAAAAATAAGATCGTTTCCTACTAGGCATGAGACTGGACGGTGTGAAAGGGTAACGTGACCCAGCCGCAGTGAAAAACATGATCCAAGTATATGACTCGGGGCGCATTGATCGACAAAAGTGAAGAAATTTAATAAATGCTTGGCTTGAGGTGATGCTCCATTGACGAACAATAGTAAGACACCTCTGATATTTAATGGTGAGAACTAAAGTCATAGTCATAAAATGAGTATGAATTACTCATCATTAGTCATAGATCCCCCGATACTTAAAATAGTCCTATTGGTTATAGATTCTAATCATTGTACAAAGCCCAAGGTTATCTGTAATGTATAAATAACCATTGATTTCATGTATCTAAAAAGTAGCGAAGTATTATAATAATAGAGACTATCTAATGATAGCCCCCAAGGATTTTAGTGGCAGTAGGAACCTTAGTTCTCGGATCAAATCTTCCATGCCCACTTTCGAGTGGCCTTGTCTTTTTGGTTGTGTTTTAGCTATGAATTATAGTCACCCAGATTCGCCTTTTTACAACGGGCTGTTAGACCAATTAAATATAAATTATTATATATTATTACCTGTTTATTATTGTTGACATCATTTAAATTATTAGTTTACTACTCATTTTACATAAAGCAACTTCTAAACTAGAGATGCGATCAGTTATCCATTTTCTTATTTAAGGATTCTTTATAATAATTTTTGGTATAAAATTAAATTGGGGATATCCAGGTCACATCTCTAACTTTAAACAAGTATAATGTCAATAACTCTATCCGGATTTATATATCCGAATATATACTATAACGTGATATAATGTTTTTAAATCCGGATACAGTACACCCTGTCAAAACCGGTATGCATGGTGGACAGGTTTTGCATCAGATTTGAAGGGTTATCGGATTCGAAAAATTTGTAAAAACTATCACACGAATGATGATTCGTTGGTCAATGTAGCTAGGTATCTAACACACTGACATGACACAACGCTTAACTGGCATGTTTATTTTACAGATATTTAAATTACAGACGATTAATTTACCAATATGTTCATTTTACCGACAGACACTTAATTCACTGACAATTAATTTGCCGATAAGCTTCATTCACTGCAAATCGGCCTAACTCTAACACTAACCCTAACTTATGCTGAGTGTTTAATCGTATAATTGGGTTCATTATTCTTCAAACTTCTCGAATTAAGCTTGTTGATGAATTAATTGTCAGTGAATTAAGTGTTGGTGAAACAAACGTGTTAATAAAATGAACATGTCGATAAATTAATTGTCGATGATTTAATGTCTGTAAAATAAACCTGTCGGTGAAGTTAGCGGAATCGATAAAATTCAACAAAGATTAGTTACGTATCACTTCACAAAATTTTATTCACAGACAAGTTTATTTTAAAGACAATTAATTTACAGACAGCTCATTTTATAAACAGTTCATTTTACCGACGGCCATTTTATAGACAATCTTTAATAGTAAATAACTTTTGAATCAGCATTAAAGATTGTCTGCAAAATGAAATGTCTATAAATATCTGTCTAAAATAATCTGTCGATTAATTAATAGTCTTTAAAATAAACTTGTCTATGTGCTGATTGTCTGTAAAACAAGGTGTTTGAAAAATAAACTATTAATTCGAAGAATCAAATCTTTCAGAACATTGCTCACGCAAGATACACCTGCTCTAAGATTTAAGCATTGTCCTCACAGAGCACAAATGCTAATGTCTTTCCTTCTTCTAATTATGTTCAAGAAGGTAGTTGTGATCTATGAATTTGATCAAAGATCACAATTTTGCAAACTTAAATTAATAAATTAAAGAAGGAAAAAAAATTTAAAATAATGTTTATATTAAACTAAAAAAAGAAGTTTAATAAAATAAATTTTAAAGATAGATGATTGCTTATTATTATTTTTTGATTGGTTAGACAAACCTGATACCTGGCTTTTGAGCATCGGTTATCAAAAATGGCAGGTTATCGGATTTGAATTATGGAACAGACACCGTGGATCAGTGTTGTTATTGGACATGGCCAATTGGACATGGCTAATTGGACATGGCTAATTAGACATAAGGCTAAAATGGCTAATAAATTTAAATTAGCCTTATAGGTCCAAATAATTTTTATATATTTTAAAAAAATAAAACTTATCTTATAATTAAAACTTGTTTAAAAATTACTATTACTTTTATTAATACTTAATACCAACTAAAATAAAAATAACTTAAACTATGTTTTTAAAATTTTAATATTAAAATAATTACTATACTTTCATAATCTGTATTAGAACCTTTAATCACTAATTAGCTTTCTTTATATCAATATGTTCTAATAATTAGATAAATAGTTATCTAATTATAGATTTTAACTTTTGTATATAGTCAATACTCTTTAATCATACTAATTATTGTTAAAAAATTTTCAAAAGTTTTTATAAAGTAATTACTATTTTGATAGTAATGATATACAATATATTTGGTGCATGAAATAGAATTTGCAAACAGAAATGTTGCATTAAAGAAGGCTTTGAAGTGATTAATTATCACGTGTTTTATGTGCCCCACATGATTGGTATAGATTATGAAATTAGTAGTGTATAAATTAACAAAAAACAATGCATTAAAATGTCAATCAATTAAAGAGACAAAATGGCATAGTACCAGGAATTTAGTGAACCAAATACCAGGAACGCAGTGAAATGAAGTATATGGTTTACAAGCAAGTTGCTGTGTTTGAAATCTTAAATTCTATTGGATAGCGTGATCATTGTATGTGCCTTTACCAAGAACTGCGATCATGTTATATGATTATTCGAATTTGGTTAGAATGAAACATTCATTATTGATCTCATGACCAGATCGAATCGATTTAACATCTTTATCCGTGACTTTTTACCTGTAATGGTGGTTTAATTCAGTTAAATAAACGTAGTGGCTACTGTAATTACATTAATATAAAAGAATATAATATCGAATATGCTTAATAATTTATATTATAAAACATTACATGAATCCATCAGTGAGATAGAGATAAATCCTTATGTTGCTTTTTTTTGGCAATTAAAGTGTGCATTCAAATATGGTCGATTGAACATCACACTAGATTGTGAAATTTATTCCAAAAAAGGTTATGGCTATACTGTACACCAGTTACGTATTTTTATTAATTAGATCGATCTTTACATGTACAAGTACGTGATCTTTTTTTTTTGTAATCACGATGCTGAGTTGAAAATTTTCTCTGCGATTGAAAATATGCATATTTAATTTATGCTAAAATCTTCACATAGCATTATAATTAATATATGCTAATCTTTTAATATTGATTAGATTTCTATACCAAAAAATAATATTCAAATAAACATGATCGAATTATTACGAATTATTCACGGTCCAGAAAATGGGCTTTTACTTGAAATGGATACAAAACCAAATAATATAATATCACTAATCAAATAATAAATTTACGGTAAACCGATATATATATAAATTTCTATCGTTTAGTAAAACAAAAAAAAATTTATTTATCCCTAAAAGATCTATTCGAATAATTCAGTAAGCTTACGTTCCTGGTTTCGCGTGACAGCGTCGCGCAGCTACCTTGTTAATTATAGTAAAAGGTTAAAGATTGTATGGTGTAATTGGATTAGAATAATAAATATATTAGTAAAAGTAAAAAATTAAATGCTTTTTTGAAATGAACTGCACGCATGTGATATAATAGTTGGACATCTTCCTGCGCAAATAGTGCTGGATATTAAAACTTTATTAAATTGCTTTAGAGAGATATATAAAGATATGTGGCATGTATCGGGCGAGAATGATGTATAATTGAAAGAGAAATATAGCATATATCAGTGCAATTGATGTATTATGTATTGGCATTAGCCGGTGGTTTCCCACCTGCATAAAGCGGGCCGACTGTTAGCCAGAAGCTTTGCAGTTAAATTAGTGATGCATAATCTTAGCCGGTGGTTTCTTACCTGCGTAATGCAGGCCGGCTATAAATCTGAAGGATTTGCAAAAATGGCAAGATTCTACTGAGGGAGAGAAGGGAGGGTGCGAATTGGAGGGTATCTGTTTTATATCTGTCTGTTATCATCATGCATGCCCTGACAAATTTGGTTATATTAGCGATTACCGAATTGGTAGTTCATTAAACTTTTACTTATCTTTGTCCCTGCTCATACCAGATTTTCTTTTTGGAGCGGGATCACCCATGTGATTGTTGACTCATTGATGCATCACTGCTTAGCTGTCTTTTCGATCCGTTGACCTGCTATCAACACGAATGAATAATCAATCACAATCATAAAAACACTTACCCAACAATGCCCATGCATGGTATATAATTCTACGCATTCACTTGACCTTTAAATTAGATCCTTAGACACTGTGTCTTAACTTTCAAGAAAAAAAAAAAAATTCAGTATCGTTATACAAAGTTGGTTATAAATACCTCTAGCACTAGAACACCTCTTTATCATGCTTCTATGCTTTAATTATAACTTAAGCTACTTTTTATGAGTGTTATTAGGACGGCTGAGGGCTAATTGCGAATGTACTTGCCTTTTTAGAGCTATTGTTGAATCGTCTTATTAGTATCTCTCTTTATTACTATATTATTGTTCTAGCCAGATTTGGTTATATTAGCATTTTATCATACTATCCAAAACTAGCAATTTATTAAATTACTTATTTATTTTCTTGCGAAAATTTCTGTTGGCATCAGGCTTGTTTCTATTATTCATGTGATTATCAATACGCCAGTATCAGAGCATTAGTTTTAGATTATTTTTTGCTCTATTAAGTATAATTTATTATATATTATTAATAAATAATGCATTAATAACTTACTAAATATAAATAAACTTATTATGTATTATTAAATATAAATAATGATATGTACGTACGTGTGTATACATTAATTTTTTTTTTTTTTATTATCTATATTATTCATCAATATGCCACCTAAAGAACATTATCTCGCAAAATATTTTGAAAAACCAAAAGAAAAAGCTAATAAGTCCAATGTCTTTTCTATTTGCAAGTTTTGTATTAAAGGTCTAGGTTATGATGTAGCTGTAGTGCAATCAAAAATTACTCATAAAAGCCGTGACTGTAAAAATTATCTTAAATCATGTCAATTTTTTCTTGCTGAATATTCTTATGAAGAACAACAAGAAATTTTGAACCCACCAGATGAAATAGTTGAAAGTTCTTCAACAAGTATAAAAAAAAGAAGGTTAAATTTATTTAATGATAAAATTGTAGATGGTTATTTTAAACCTAATTTTCAAGAAAAACATTTAGAACAATATGAAAGTTTATTAATTCGGGCTACAGCATCTTGTGGGTGGTCTTTTCGATGGATTGAAGATCCAGAAGTACAAAAACTTATACGATTTTTAAATCCATCAGCTAATTTTCCTAGTCGATTAGATCTTTCAAATCGTATTTTAAATCAGGAGTTAGAAGTAGTTTTAGAAAGTATTATTCAGTCTGCAACACAAAATAATCTTGGTGTTACCTTATCATATGATAGTTGGAAAAATGTAGCTTCACGAAATATCATTAAAAGTACATTAATTACCGCAGAAGAATTAGCATTAGCATGGAATATTGAAGACTTAAGTAATAAACGCAAAAACTGGCAAATTATAGTATTAATAACAAAAAATTTATTTAATTCAATTGAAGCCAATGGTATTTTAGTAAATAGACTAGTTACAGATTCTGCACCTGAATATATGGCTGCAAGGTAATAATAAATTTAAATAAAATTTAAATTAATTTATAATAATAATATATAGATATATATTTATTTATTTTTATTTATTTATTTTTTTTATTTATTTTTTTAGAAAAAGACTTCGAAAAGAATTTCGAAATAAAATTTTTTTATCATGTTTTAGTCACCAAATGAATTTATACATGGGTGATATTTTCAAAAAAAAATAGTAATTTAAAAATTATTGCTGAAGAAGCAATAGAGGTGATTACTTATTTTCATAGATCAGATTTTTTTTATAGCCAATTAAAAGATGAACAAGCAGCTATATATAAAGGAAAATATATTGCTTTAATAACCCCTAATGATACACATTGGAATAGTCACTTTTACTGTTTTTCAAGTATTTTAAAATCTAAAGCGGCTTTAAAAGTTAGTATATTATTATTATACAGTAAACCTTTGTAAGCACACTCTCTATAAGTATACATCTCTAAATACATGCTCAACTTCTAAAATAAATATATATATTTTCTATATATAGATTTTTTTATTGTTTAATTAATATTATTAAGATTTAATTTTAAAATGCATACTTATAGAGGCTTATTATTTATATTTATATTTATATTTATATTTGATAAAAAAATTTATTTATTTTTTTATTTAGAATTTAATGACAAAAATTGAAGATAGCGATGATAGTTCTCTTTATGGTTTTCCAATCAATATTCAAGAAAATCTTTCAAGCCCTGATTGGTGGAAAAGGTTACAAGAGTTGCATAATTTAGTTGAACCTTATTGTACAGCTTTAAATAAATTGCAAACTGATGGTGCACAGTTGTATGAAGTTCTTCATGCATTCGGGTGGATTGTAAAATTTTTAAAATCTAATAATAAACTTTCTTTACAAAATTATTATATTCAAAAGATTGAGAAACGGTGGGCCGAGTGGGAACAACCCCTTTTACTTCTTTCTTTTTTACTTCATCCAAAGTATAAAGATACAAAATTTAATTTTACACTTTCAAATATTTTATATGCTTATTTAGGAAGATGGATTTGTTACTATTATACTAATTGGGTTAATAAGAAGCCTTTAGTTATTCTTGCAGAATTAGAGCAGTATCGTGCAGAAAGAAATCCTTTTGATCAAAAAACATATAACCAGTTTAATAATCCTTTAAAATTTTGGAATTATATTGCAGGTAATACAAAAGAACTGCATCTTGTAGCTTTAAAAATTTTTTCAACTTCAGTTGCTAGTGCTTCAGTAGAACGGTTATTTTCTAAAATGGGTTGGATTCATACTGCTCGACGAAACCGATTGATAGTAATTTATAACTAAAGATGGATTTAGTTAGCTACTTTTAGCTTAGCCAATTGAATTCATCTCTATTTACAATGTCTAATTTTAAATTATTATTTAATATAGCTAAACTATTAATTTTAATTTTAGCCTGATAAAGTTTTAAAATTATGTCAATTAAGAGATAAATTACGAACTAATCATTTAAATGAAGCTTTAACTAGACAAGAAAAAAAAATTCATGAAACAAATGTTGCAACGCAAGCACAAAACACAAATTTAGAAGTTTCTGATAATGAAAGTTTTGATTTAAGTGAAAAAGATACTTATGAAGATACTTATAAAGATATCTATGCTGAAGATACTTACGTTAAAGATACTCATGTTGAAGATACCCATGTTGAAGATACTCATGTTGAAGATACCCATGTTGAAGATACCTATGTCGAAAATACTCATATTGAAAATATTTATGTTGAAGAATTAAATAAATCAAATAGTGGAGATATTCAAAATGTTAATAATTGGCGCCATTTAGTATCTAAGTGGATAAAACTAGCAGATGAAGAAGAAATTAATGAATTGGTTAATAACGATCTATTAGATGATGATAATGCAACTTTAGATTCTTTTGAAGATTTTGGTACTACGCATCCTGCTGAAGACCGTGAAGCAAAATGGAAATTATTAGATTTGTTTACAGATTTACTTGAACAGCCTGCTTACTTAAATTTGTTGATTAAATAAAAAAGTATAGTATAAAATTTAGAGAACATTTTTTATTTTATATATAGTAGTATATTCTTTTACATTTTTTTATCTCAATAAGTAAATTTTTTTTTTTAGTATTTATTTTAAAAATAATATTTTATTATTATTATTTGTAAGAATTTGTTTTGCTTAATTACTATGATTAATTGAAAACTGTAATTTTGCTAAAGATTCATAACGCGAATACATATAATAAAATTTTAGTCAATCAAAATAAGTTTATGACAAAAAAGATGTTTTAAACTTTTTTAATTGCAATAATGAATCTACTTTCTGGTTAAAACTAGTTACCACTAATTAAAATTATTTATTATGAAGATATTTATTAAGTTAAATATATGTATGTCCAATTAGCTTTAGCTCTCATGTCTAATTGGATATATGGCTAATTGGTCAATTGGACATGTGGACAACAACTAAGGTTAATTAGCCACTTGTCAATTAGCCATATGTCTAATTGAACATGAGGGCTAGGGCTAATAATTTTTTATTGGACTTAAGGCTAGTAACAACACTGCTGGTTAGAGACTAGTTGATACATATATAAATTAATAACTTTAAATAAATTAAAAAAGTTATCTAGCATATGTTAATATAATTAAAAATCTAGAAACTATCGTCAATTTTTCTATTATAATACAGTCAGGAAATATACTATAAATATACAGTGCTGATCACACCATTTATGATAATAGAACACTGATCTAATGGTTCCAGAAATTTCTTTATGTCAATTCAAGAATAATCACTAACCAATCAAATTAACTGAATAGAAAAAAATTTTATTATTATGCAAACTAGAATATTCCAAATCTTATTTACTTTTTTAATAATTTATTTACTTTTTTAACAAGAGTTAACTAGAGTGGATTATTGTGGATTATTTAAACTACATGTTTTCTACTATCTATTAATGCTTTTATTTAGAAGTTTTAAGCAATAAATAAAATATATAAAAAATTTCCTAAAACTGCTAGCAAGAAGTCATACAAAAGCCAATTAAATTTGTGCAGATCATTCTAAAACCAGATTTTCTAATTTGCCCTTATTTGCTATATTCCCTGACTGTAATAGCAGCACTCATCAAATTTACCAAAGCTTTTTATACTTAATTTAAATTTGTTCTAGTCTAGTTAAAATAAACTTAATAATTTCATATTTTTTATATATATATTATGACACACATATGCTTTTACATTTTTTTTTAAAAAAAGTATAAATACAATTAGAATATGATAAAAATTAATTAGGAGCATAAATCGGACCATTCAAAATGTGCAATTCAGATAGCTCGATACATATTATAAAATTTTATTACTCAAATTTTCTTCATTTTAATTAAAAAGAAAATATAGCAGGTCATGATTAAGCCTTAAAATCATTAAGATTACAGACACATACTTAAACAAATTCTTAATAAGCAATGTTTGAGTGCCGAAAAAGATAGAAGAGGAGTTAATTCAAATTGTCAAAATTTTAGGGCATTATTACGAATTGTGTTAGATAAACTCAAAGATCAGTATAATATACAAAAATAAAATCTTCTGAGTACTTTTTTTTATGAGTTTAGTCACGACTGTTCAATCAAAAGTGCTGCGAAAACATGAGTTCATGAATAAATAATATGGAAGTAAGAAGAATTCAGCTCTTTTGAGTAGATATATCTATGTGTCTACCAAAAGTTTATTTACCATTTCAAAACTAAAATTAGCGTTATGGCAGTCTAGTTAAGGTTAGGTTAGTGTTAGAGAAGCTTTTTATATATAAAATCACCTTCCCGACACTTTTTATTAATATTTCATCAAATTCACACAATTTGATTGGTTGATCATCAAATTTCAGTAGGCACATAAATGCATCTTTTTGGGGTAAAATCTTACGTACTATACATACGTATATATGTACAGTACGTCTGTATGATAGGCTATAGTAAAGTGTCCAGTATATATATTATTTGAAAAATCCGCTGATAATTATCAACAACCAATTTAGAAATATCAGACCATTATTTTATTCGAATATTTATTCACACAGATCAACCAAATTCAGCATATTGGGAATCCACAGCATTCAACCATAAATAGTGCTACAGAAATTTAAATTTGGAACAATGCCAAAATTCGCGAAAAACAATCAAGTTTTAATAGAAAAGCTTTGATTATTAGAGATAGTTAATTCGGAGAATGTATTATTCTCAAACACAATTGAAATTTTTATATATCCCTTAAACCATCCAGTTTTAGCAGGCAAATTTGCCTGCTTAAATTTTATAAATTCATATCTGATCTATTTTTT
>CAJVPY010006693.1:0-10300 GCA_910591965.1 Dentiscutata erythropus | reverse complement strand
GTCTATAATAATATCGGCAACCAAAAAAAATTTAGACATCCAGCATTTTGAAACTCTATGGCTAAAATATTAAAAAAATTTCGACATACCGTCTGCCGTAAATCATCCATAATTTAGACACCCATGTATACCTGGCCCATTTCGCACCCTAGTGGCAAGAAAGGATCTAACAATCTATAGACTCTATCTATTAATAATCCAAGGTATGATTATGAGTCATTTGAAAATTCTTTAGCTTATCTGATACTTAGAAGATTAAATTATTAGGCTTTAAATCAAGTAAGCACAATGTCAAAGGCTAGTGTCTATCCATAACAAATTTTGTCATTTTTTAGACAAAATGATTTTTTAGTTATAGCAACCTCAAGAAATATTTATAATACTCATAGAAAGCTTTATAATGAATATCTACAAGAACAAATATCTATTTAAGCACTTTTCAATGATCTTAAGGAAGAGCTATTTAAATATGATTATAATTGTAATTCTGATAGACATATAACTTACCTTTTTTTTTCATATAAAAAATCTATTGAACTTATTCAGATATGTTATTAATGGATTGCATGTATAAAACAAATAAATTTAAGATGCTATTACTTAATATAGTTGGAGTTACTAGTTTTAATACAACCTTTTCTTCATGCTTTGTGTTTCTTAAAAATGAAAACAAGGAGGATTATGAATAGGTATTAATATGACTTTTATACTTGTTTAATGAAATAGAAACTAAAATAATAATTACAGATTAGGAATTAGCACTATTGAATGCACTTGAAAATATATTCTTAATACAAAAAGTCTCTTGTGCTTATAGCATATTGAAAAAAAAAACAATGAGTAAATGTAAACAAAATTTCACAGTAAAGAAAAATAAAATAAAATTCTCCAATTATAGTTAGCAGTAGTGAAGTCTAAAACTGAAGAAGAATTTACAATTTAATAGCAAAAATTATATAATAGTTATGGTGAAAATTTATTCATTTTAAATCAATACATGATTACAATTTAAAGATTAATTTGTAAATGCATAAACTAACAAATATCTTCATCTGGACAATATTGTAACCTCAAGGGTAAAAAGAGCACATTTTACTTTAAAGCAGTATTTGCAAGTTTTTACAGGCAACTTAAATAAAGTGTATAAAAAACTTGTATTAATGCTTGAAAATTAGTACAATAAAATTAAAGCAATGATCACTAAAGAAAAAACACAACATTCTATATAAACAAAATATTCTATTTTATCATGAATTGATTAATAAAATCTCTTTATTTACATTATGAAAATTGCATGAGCAATTTTTAAAAGCATTATCTGTGAATTCCACCAACCCTTTACCCTCCTGTATGGATTCTTTAAGTTCAAAAATAGGTCTTTCATGTATATATAATCAAAGAATATTTTGTGACCTCCAAAATATTGAATTTTTATAATGTTTATAAATACTAGTAGATTGAAAGAGATATATTGTCCTAGCAAGATTTAGTAGAAGATAATTAGTTTGAACAATTACTTGAAGAATTTAGTCAAAGATATAAATCTTGGCTAGTTTCACAACAGAAAAATGCTCTTAAGAATAATTCAAGAACTAGTATCATATTTATTAGATTCAACTATTACATGTACTAGAAGATGCATGAAATAAATCCAAATTATTCACTTGAAGAATTCCTTTAGCCTTTGAACTACAAGAATTAAGAACAATAGATAAAAAGTGCGAAATGTGTCACAATATTGGCTATAATAATAGAACTTTCTCTAATTATAATTAGTCAAGTAGAAATCTTCTTTGATTAGTAGAAATTAAAATGTTAAAAAAATTCAAAAGTAGTCTCATTAATATATTAATTGATACTACTGTATAATATTTGTTTGCATGCTCTATTTTTTATTTATATATTCATTGCAATCATAACTTCTTTTTACACTTTATTAAAAATTGTAATACAATACATAGAGTAATTCTTTAATATATAAAAAGATAAATCAACTAATTGCATCAAGGACAACTAATCTTATTACCTCAAGGCTATATAATATTATTAAACTATTATTAGGTTCAAAATAATTCTACTAGACTACACAAAAGACACTTGATTAGTTTCATAATCCAACATAAAGTAAAAGTTGGCTTTGAAATATAGTTAAGATTATAATAAGTTAATTATTTTCCATTGGAACCAAAATGAATGAATAATAGATTTGAAAAAAAACCTCAAATTAACAAGATAATTTAACAGCTCCATATTGAAAGGAAAGTGTCTTCTATTGTTATAAATCTAGCAATATAAAACAAGTAGAAGTTGCTATTTTCTTTTGGAAATAGAACAAAAAAGCATAATTAAGAGTTTCTACTAAAAACATTTTGAATGTGAATACTTTTAAAAAATTAAATTATAAATAAAGATCATCTTTATTGGCATGACTTTGGATACATATCTCAGTAAACTAGCTCTTTATATATCTAAAAATAACATTAAACAGTGCTTTTTCTCAATATCTGCAACTGGCATGTGTTACTGTATGTCATAATTGAACTGATTGTTACACGTGATGTCAATCATATGTAAATTTTTTATCAGGGTATAGAAATATCAAAAATAGAGTGTGGAAATATCATATATATTAGGAAAATTAAATAAGTATAAATTTGTATTTTTAAAATTTGAAGTTTTATACAAAAATAACATTTAATTTCTGCATTTATAGCTATTAGATTTGAAAAAAAAATTTTTATACAACTTCTTTTACTAAAAAAATTTATTAATTTTTTTTTAAACTCTCTAATACTACTCTATTTTACTTCTTATTACTTTTAAAAAAAGGTATATATATTTATAACTATTCTACAGTTACCTATATAGTATAACTAATTAATTATATTTTAAATTTAATATTTGTTTTTTCTTAATTAGACTACTCTTAGATTTAATACTTGGTTTATTATATAGATTAAATATAATACTTCTACTAATTTATCTTAACTATTCAAACATAGATAAGTCTTGACCACTTTAGTAGATTTAGATTACAGATAAAATAGTAAGCTCTTATTTCTGCATTGTTTATATTTATTTGCCATCATACAAATTAAGGTTTTATATAGCTTCTATGTAACTACTTATATAAATTATTTAATAAAAATATAAGCAAGACCTCATTTTAATACAAAAAAAAAAAAAAAAAACTTAAATAATTCTTGTTATTGGCTGCTTCGTATCAAATTACTGATTTTTTACTATTTTTTTACTAAGTCTTTGTTTCTAAAAATAGAGTGAAATCTCTTAACCTATAATTAATCAACGGAGAACAAATTGTACTTATTTAGTAGAAATAAACGTGAATATTGCCACATAACCAAGTTATTTGGCAGTCTGGTCGCCGTAAACTGCCGTTATTAAATGCTACACACCAACAACTAATTTATCTGGCTTTAAATTTAATATGCCATTTCTGAGCTCATTCGGGGCCCAAAGCTGGCATATTAAGATTTACAATTAGATAATGTTTCTACAAGTCAATTAAATGAGAGCTTCCAATGGAAAATAAGATTTCGGCCTTTCAATTTTATTTACCGAATTTAGTCTCAATGGTAATATAATGACACATATAATATATATATCACTTTCATAAGCTGTGAATCTGAAGCCCGAAGTCTCACTTTTTCCTTGGATATACTTATATAGTATCGGCATATATATAAGCCCCAAATACTATCTGCGGTTGATTAAAATAAACTCGCTTATAGGAATGATCATGAGTGATCGTCACAAGATTTTAAGCTAATAAAAAAAAGTACATATGCACTTATGTATGTGCGTATGCATATTTTTAAATAAATTGGAATTTCCGAATTTGTTAACGGTTAATAATAATATAAAATATCGAATGAATTTATTAGATGCACAAAACCAATTCTTACATAAAATACTGTATATTACAGTAATTCGTGAATGATAACTTTTTCTGGTGAAACGACCTTTTTCATTTATAACCGAGCTTATCCATACTTCCAGAGGTAAAGGCGGATTGGCAAAAAGATAAACGGATAAAACCGTCAACGAAAGAAACTTAAAACAGAATAGTGTTACAGTAGGTTAAATTATCTTTTTTAAATGTCATGGACAATATATAAAGGCCTCAAAATCCGTAAACCGGATATGTTTTCAGCTGGGTATACAAAGGCGTAACAGTAACAATTCACAGGTCAAAACACGACATACAATTAGTTGCTCATTTGTTTTTTATCGATAAGGTGTAATAGAAAAACAAAACGTAATTGTTCTTTTTTATTTTGTGGCCACTGAAACTGACGTAATATTTTTCCTTTTTCTGCAAAAATTGCAATAGCTGATTAATATTAATTTCGAAAACGTCCGAATAATATTGTTAAGATTGTTAAGGTTACAATATTATGGGTTTTTTTAGAAAACAAATTCTTAAATAATTAAGAACTTCAAAAACCACGGTTCTATTTTTCCATCGGTTCATACATAAATTGTATGTACTGTTTTTTGGATAAGTAAAAAGCCACCAAAAGAAACTTTTTTGTCATTATTACCATTTAATTTATAATGAGTCTTCGGCAACAAACTTACAACTCTCAATCGGTTAAATGGCCTGATAAAGAATATAATAATAACTATCACGATTTAGAGATTTTAAATAATAATTCTATCAATTTTATCCGACCAGAAACACCTGTTAATTCTCCAAATGATGCTAACATTGCTTCTGAAGAGAAAATAAAAGACTTATTACCTTGTATTAATACAAGTGCTCATTCCTCCTCACAACACATTAAACCATCATCACAAGATTGCCCGGTTAATATACATAACGAAGTCGAAGTCAAAAAGCCAACCTCTGATTCGACTAAATATAGTTTAGAAAAAACTAAAAGACCTAAAAGATCTAGTATATACAAAGTCAAATTTGCCATAGACCCTGATTATAATCAATCGGAAAAAAAAGAGGAAAAAAGTGATGAAATAATAAAAGACGGTAGTAATAATGAAAATGTTGAGTCACCAAAGTCGCCTGCGAAAAATTCGAAGGCCTATCGACGTGCATCTGCTCCTGCTCATGGAATGCCCTTTGTCTACTTTTCGACTTCGGAAATTACCTCAATACATTACTTTGGACAGAAAAGCCATAAAGAGCATGATTTGAATAATCAAAACTATAAAATACCAACAGATAATGCTAGACAACTTGAACAAATTAGTGGTAATACTTCTCCTTCATTGTCTTCTCCATGTTCTTCGATATCTTCCTCTTGCTCGTCACCTGTATCAAGTCCTGCGCGGTCAACGCAAACGCAACAGCACTCATCTAACAAAAAATCATTACAGACTTTTAATCCACCATTTCAACCTGGAACTTTTCTTTCCCAGCCAGTAACTTCACCTATTACCGCGAGGTCAAGATCAAGAAGTATTTCTACTGAAAACCATATTCCAATCAGTGATTCATTGCCTGATATAGTTACTGCAGAATCCTACCAAAATCTTCCTTGGTCACCCGCTGTAAACTTTTTAGCTAGTTTGGCTCAGTCTACTGTGTCTAAACCAATGCCTTATGATGAAGGTCAGCAAATTGGTGATTATATTATTGGTAAAGTGATTGGTCGTGGTGGCTTCTCCACAGTAAAAGAAGCTATTAAGATGAACAATGATTATGATATAGAAAAAGCTGCTGTTAAAATAGTACGCAAAAATCAAGAATCAGATAGCGATCGCATTCAGGTAAATAACATTTTATATTACAGTATATCTTAAAGAATGTTTTTAATTGATGTTATGATATTTTAATTTGTAGGAACTTTTATATAGAGAAATCAGTATATGGCGTGAGCTCGTTCATCCCAATATTGTACAAATTATTGCTCGCGAAGAGGATGAATATGCTACCTATGTGTTTTCTGAATATTGCCCTGGAGGCACTCTTTTGAACTATATAAAACAAAATTGTAAAGGTGAAAACAAGGGGCTAGATGAAAATGAAGCACGTAACATCTTTCTGGAAATTGCAGAAGGTTTACGATACTTACATAATGACATGAGATTAGTACATAAAGATATAAAATTGGATAATATTTTGATAGATATGGAAGAAACATGGAAAATTTGCGACTTTGGTTTGACAGAATTTCAAAATGATGAAAATGATTTTGGCGGTCTTTCTGAGGAAGCTGGCGGGTCACTTGCTTATTGTGCTCCAGAACAAGCACGTAGTAAAACCTCTCTAAAGGATCCAGCCGTTGACATATGGAGTCTAGGTGTTGTACTTTATGCCCTTGTGACAAATAAATTACCTTTCATGGATGATTTCGTACCTCGTTTACAATACAAGATCATAAATGGTCGATATGACGAGTCGGCACTTTACGAGTCCGGTTGTTCTGATGATTTACGAGATTTGTTAAAAAAAATGTTCAAGACGAACCCTACGCAACGATTAACCATAAATGGAGTCTTGGAACATCGATGGTGTCAACGATGATGAAATGTAAAAAGTTTATTTGATTAATTATTTCTTTCATGTAAAAAATTCTTTTGAACATTGGAATATTCACTTCGTTTCGATAAAGAAACGTGTTAAAAATTAATTTATTTAAGATATACATTTTAATAATTTAACTTTTATCATCATATTATATTATACTAATATGTTTCAGCTTTTTCGTTTATCTGTAAAATTTCCTTTTCTTCCCTTTACCATTCTTTATTATATTAGTGTATTTATTATTTTATTTTAAATTCGATTCCTATTATTCATCTTAGGAATATGATCGGTGATCGATGATAAAATTTATTTCAAGCAAAACTCGAATGTACTATAGAATTAAAAAAAAAAAAGTGTAAAACAAATATCGTTTCCTATATTATATTGTATGTACATTGTATGTTTTTATTAGTTCATGTGATCTTTTTATTTATAATTTATTTATAAGGTATATAAAAAAATGCACAAAGTTCTGAAGTTAGCAGTGTTGGAAATCTTATGTTCTCATACCTTTAGATATTTGATATTCTATAAATGTTCTCTAAGAAAAAAAAATTGAGAACACAATACTCGAAAAATATGTTCTCTATAATAAGTATAATATGAGTATAATAGAGATAAACTAAAGCGAGGTTCCGAAATCATCCGAAAAGAATATGAATGAACATGACAAAAATTCTGATATTTTCCGAAGTAAAATAAATAAATTTCTGAGAACATTAAATTACATAAATTTGTTCTCATGAGAACATAAGTCTCAACACAGATTTCCAACACTGGAAGTTAGATAAGAGATGAAATTAATTTTTCGCAGTTACGAAGCATCATCACTTCTGCCGTTTATTACGTAATTTCTTTTTATTATAAGGGCATACCCCTCTGTGATCGAATTAGCAACCAATCATAATGATAATTTTTATACATAATATACGTATAATAGACTGCTAACCTCTTGAAATTACGTAATAAACGGTAAACTGCACTCTCCTAACTGAATCACATTACTATAAAAAAAACAACATTCAAAGGGGGTAGATATTGCCGAGACAACTCTAATATATATACAATAGACACATATCATATGATAATATTGCATATCAGCGGATTTGCGGCGGAAATGAATCTAAATATAATTAAAATTATATTCTCAGTTATTCGCAAAATGAACCCAAATTTTGTGCAGTACATATAATAATTTAAGGGGTAATAGATACAATAACGATAACGGTGTTATTGTATCGATTTACCCCTTAACTGTTAAATCTTTATATGTACGTACGTATATTTGTTTGCTACAACTGGGGCTCATTTTGCGGATAATTTTGAGGATATAATTTAGATTCAATCCAGGACCATTTCCGCAAATTCGCCGATATGTGATAAAATTATTTTCATCGTAGAGTGTCCAGACTCGTGCAAATTAAACCACATTTTTATGCAATATAAAAAAAATTTGATTATGTGATGTGCATTGGCTTTTATTATATTGATATTAAGAGATATTGCATTTTGCAAAATATCGCACTAGTTATAGAGTTGGAACTGAATTTATTTTTTAAATCTCGGATTTATTTAATTAGCGATCTTCAGCTTCGAATTTATGTTAAATCGAAATCTGGATTTATTTCAGAATCGCATTATTGGTCAAATTCAACAATAATGATATAAAAAGTAAATGTCAAATTAAATAGCATCATTGTATGTACGTATGTATCTAACAAAAACATTCGCCCAAAACTATTTATAATTACAGGAGGATTGCAATAGTAGACGCACCACCCCAAAAATTTTTTAAAGATAAACAATATACATGATGTCAAACGATATACCCTAGTAGGACTTATACGTCAAATTATATGTCCTAATAGGGCTTAGACATGTCCTAATAAGGACTAGACGTCAAATGAAATGTCCGAGTAGGGCTCTAATCAGTAGGAATGAGATGGGTTTTGGGCTGAGGCAGATGGGTTGGACGCATGATTTTGCATAATCATTATATCCTTAAAATTATTTAAGGTATAGGTTTAAATTATTAAGGTATAATCGAGTAATTGTTTTGTACATTTGACCAATAGAATATAGGAAAATATGGAGGTCAAATTAAAATTTGGTGTCTCTTGCTAAGGCCCAATGCGTCGAATCCGCCCATATGTATGCATTTTTTGGTACAGATTGATATTGCAAATTCGGTCAATTCGGTTTCATATCCGAATTTAAATCGAATCTGAAGGAAATCGTATTTAAATTCGAAGAGTTCCAATCGGAATATTGTGGAGTATGTACGCAACTACAGTATTTTTTAGACAAGATGATCATCAATTTACCTAATCTTAACCCAATACATTTACTTTTTAGCTTCGAATATCCAACAGTGCTTGTTTTCCTAGTGAAGATAATAGCAAAAGATCTAAATCAAAATTTCGCAAGGAATTTTTTCGCGAAAAATCGCGATCGCTTCAATTTTCAAGTTACACACTGCATTGGAAAATGGACTACAAACCTGGGAATTTCTGATGTATGAATCATGTGTCTTTATACAACCTTTTTAGTACGTGATTTCACCTTTAAATAATTGAGCATCAAAGATAAGAAAATTTTCCATTTTAGTTACTTTGAATAAAGAAGTTGAGATCACAGGTCATGTACACATGGATTTTATCGAATTTGGGCCAAAATCCCGAAAAACAGATTCCCGAAAGAACACAATACCGACAAAGTTAGCCGGCACTAGCTATAATGTTGGTCGATTTAGTCAGTGTTATGTTCTTCTGGAATCTGTTTTACGGGATTTTGACCTAAAATTGGATTTATCTATGACAACACTATTGGAAAGTCGATTTAACTGGGATTTGCTTTTTGAGCTACATGTAGATTTGTAATTCAGAACCGTAAATGTTATGAATGATTCGGGGTGTAAAAGCAGTTTGAGCAATACACGACTGCGTCAATCATTTACCAGAACTGTGCCTCCCGGAGACGTGAGGCATGGATTAAAGGGGCTAAGGTTAACAATTAGGTGGCCGGATTTTGTGTTGCCGGTAATTTCTAGATTAAGGTCAGATTTTCATATTCGTTCATCAAATAGTTCATGGTTACAAGCGTAACTTGATAGTCTTGTGTTTGTCGTACTTTAATTCTGTATGCTACGCCGTTTCCATTGTAGAATAATGTATAATGATACAATTGTTGTTTAGCTTTATTTAGTATTTTATCTGGTAACTTCTTTAGATCAGTTACTCTAGGATATCGTTCCATTATTGTAGCGACTTCTGGTCAGTTCTTCTTTTCAAATATAGATAGGTACTTGTATCCTTTTAAAATATTTTCTAGGTTGAGCACTCGTTTTTCTATCAATTTTAATGGTGCTATCTCTTTTTGTACTTTTTGTTTTAGTTTTATTGCTCTCCGGATTTGTTTAGAGATGACTTTTTCTTTATCTTTCATTAGGTCTTCTAGTTCTTGTTCGTTCATTTCTGTCAGTTCTTCCTTTTTGAATTCTGAATCTATTTCTTCAAATATTCCAGGGTATATTTTTCTTTGATTTGTCATTACTTTAATTTCTTTCGTGAAGCTTAATCTGTTAATCATATGTAATACCGGGTAATCCCTTATTCGGTGAAATATATAATATAAGTTGTGTTGGATCATTGATATTAGTGGTAGCTGTTGTTCTTCAATTTGATTTAATGAGTATATTTGCCATAGTCCTAATATTTCTGGTTCAGTATTTTTTGGTTCTTCATTTTCTAATTTAAATATAAATAATCCTAGTGTTATTAGGTATTTTGC
>CAJVPY010006692.1:0-10301 GCA_910591965.1 Dentiscutata erythropus | reverse complement strand
AAATAAAGTAATACAATTTGATTGGTGTTTGTAAACTAATTAATTTCTATTCGAATCTTTTTAGTAGAAGATTCTATCTGTGAATCTTCTGTAGTTCTTTTTTTAGAAATTTCCACTTCTAAATCAAATTGTTGAATGATTTTTTCACGTAATTTTTGGTTTAACGAATCTAGATTTTTCGGAATTACTATAGAATCGGGTAATTCCGATTGCCAATATCTATTGTATACACTAAAATTTTGATTGTCTAAATCAACATCGCCAATCACACCACCCAATACAATATTCATATCAATTTCGCGTTTCAAGTAAACAATACCATCATTCTCATATAAATTCTCAAAATCATCATCATAAATATATGTTTTTGCCTTTTCTAAATCTAAACCTTCTACAAATTTCATATTAAATCTTCCATTGATAAAATCTAAAAGATCGCCTGGTTTATCAGGTTCAAGCCAAAAAATATGATAGTCAACTTTTACTGATTGGTATCGACCTAATAATTGAATCATGTAATCATGCGTATAATCTTCGTATTTTAAAAATTTTCTATATAAACCAATTCTTTTTTGAGGACTTCTAATATTCCTATCATCGAATACACGTTTTCTAAAACTAAAAATATCATCAAAAGGATCTTGTGATGTGAATATATTATATTTGGTAACCACTTTGATTGGTTTTTTATTTCGTTGTTTGATCAGACAGGGATCTTTTTCACAAAGATTCAATAAATCCTCAAATTTCCACGTATCATGTGTCAATTCATGCTTAATTAGTACTTCTTCATTCTCATACTCATCAATATAATTTGAATCAACTGCTTTTGTACAATATCTTTTCTCCTTAGCTAATAATTCGGCCAAATTTTCCCCAATAGTGGTTTTCCCAGAACCCGAATCACCAAAAAAGAGAAAATTCTTTGGATAGAATTTCTTTTCAGAAATAATTTTTATGTGATTCATCAATCTTTCTCTATCTTTGGTAATTTTCTCATGAGCAAAAGGATTATTAACCCATTCACGTGGCATCAAATCTGGATTTTTAATAACTTCCTCATAAGGGATTTGCTCTTTAATAATTTTATCTTTTCGATTATATTCTTCTAATTTTTTATGTATTAGATCTTCATTTTCAGAAAATTCTGAAGGTTTATCTAAAAATCGATAATCTCCAAAAATAAATGGACCAACAATTTCTATTGGTAATTGATTATCATTTTCATCAGTCCAAGATGCAAATCTTCTTAATTCAGCACATGATTCATCACATTTATCACAAATATTTTCATGAATAAAATAATCACATTTACATCCTTTACTTTTATGTGATAGACATCGTTCCCAAATTTTGATACTATAATCACGATTTTGATCTGAATTTCCATTAAGATTTGTTTGAAAATTCATAGATCGATGTCCAAATATTTCTTTAACTAATTTAATAGTCTGATGATCTTTAAATTGTAAATATATTTGTTCGTGAAGTCTTAATTGTTTGGTTGATTCAAATTTTCCTGATGAATAACTAATTCCTTTTTTTTTAAATAGATTAAATTCTTCTTGAGATTTAATAAGTGCACGTTTATATTCAATATTGTTTTTTTTACAATGTAAACATAAAATATCATTGCATTTATGTAATTTACAATATTGAGTACACTTTTTTGATTTACATCGATAATGATGTTGTTTACACAAATAACAAATTGGAATCTCTCCTGTTTTCTTATATTCCTTTTCACGTTCTTCAATTTCTTTTTTGGTACTTTTTTTAGCACAAACAAATTTATCTACACATGGAATACAATAATAAACTGTAACTATTGTGTGTAAAAAACGAGAATTGCGATACTGATTTTGTTGATTTTTTCCTATTTTAGTTACTTAAAAAATTTAATTGGGTAGAATTGATTATTATATAATTTTTAAAGTGTCAAATGAACTGACACACCCTATATATGAGTCATTATGACTCATATTTGTTATTCCTAATTCATAAAATTACTAATACAGAAATGATTAATAATTTATCTAATTAGTAAGATTACTAATACAGAATGATTAATAATTTATCTAATTAGTAAAATTACTAATACAAAAATGATTAATAATTTACCTAATTAGTAAAATTACAAATTAGATATAGACTTACCTGTGGGTCAATAGCATAGCAGTTATACTTCCAGGTTACAAATCGTAAGGTTGCCGATTCGATTCCTCCTAGTGGCGAAATAATAAAAAACCAAATATGGAAGTGAAACACCACGGGGTACAGGGAACCTGGAATATCTACGGATAGACGTATTTGGAGAATAATTATTCTGAGAAGCTGTGGCTGTAAAGAAAAGCCGTGCTAGAACCCCGATTTGGAATAACCGAAGTCACGAGACGTAATGTGAGGTCTAAAAAGTCTGAGAGAGTACTACATGAACTCGTGGCGCCACCCGATTGGCTCGTGAAATAGTGGTCCAAGGATAAGGTGTTTCGGCCTCTCCGGAGTGTCGTACAGGCAGTCGGACCTAGGCCCCAATGAGAGAATTGGGGAAATGTCAGACAATGGATACCAGGTAGATACACATGATACCCATATGGGGTTATGGAGGTTCTGTGACACTAGTAGCGTAGAGTTAACTATAATATAGCTGGACCAAGTCATGACTAGACTTGCCAAAAAAATAAATATAAAAATAAAAAAAAAACAACAAATAAATATTTATTTATTTGGAATAAATGTTTTTGAGCGTATCAATATACAGAAATTATGATCATTAAGAGTCTTAACAATCATCACGTATCATGCACAAAATTACGATTATTAATAATATTAATGATTATGCATGAAAATTATGATCATTAAGAATTTTAACGATTGTACATGTTAGTGCACAGAAATTAAGATTATAATACTATACATGATAGTACATGGACTTCAATTTTTCATGTGATAACGTGTATTAAATTTTTTGGATGATCAGTTTCTGTGCAGTTTCCGTACAGTAATTATGAAATCCGTGCTTACCCACATACATTTCGTATTTATGCATATATTTCTATGTATCAAGTTTTTATAGGAAGAATTTTAATGTTTATAATTTAGCAATTGCTGAATTGATCATTAAGAATCTTAATAATCTTTAATTTAGCAATTGCTGAATTGATCATTAAGAATCTTAACAATCATAATTTAGCAATTGGTAAATTGATTATTAAGAATCTTAATAATCATAATTTAGCAATTGGTAAATTGATCATTAAGATTCTTAATGATCATTATTTAGCAATTGGTTGATAAATTGATTGTTAAGAATCTTAATAATCTTAATTTAGCAATTGCTAAATTAAGATCATTAAGATCCTTAATGATTAATTTAGCAATTGCTAAATTATAATCATTAAGATTCTTAACGATCAATTCAGCAATTGCTAAATTATGATCGTTAAGATTCTTAATAATCAATTCAGCAATTGCTAAATTATGATTGTTAAGATTCTTAATGATCAATTCAGCAATTGCTAAATTATGATCATTAAGATTCTTAATAATTAATTTACCAATTGCTAAATTATGATTAAATTAAGATCATTAAAAATCCTAATGATCATGATTTAGTAATTACTAAATTAATTGTTTAAGAATCTTAAAGATCATAATTCAACAATTGCAAAATTATGATTATTAAAAATCTTAACGATCATAATTCAACAATTGCAAAATTATGATTGTTAAGATTCTTAATGATTATAATTTGGCAATTACTAAATTATAATTGTTAAGATATTAATAATCATAATTTAGCAATTGCTAAATTATGATCGTTAAGATTCTTAACAATCATAATTTTGCAATTGTTGAATTATGATCATTAAGAATTTTAATATCATAATTTTGCAATTGTTGAATTATGATTGTATGATCATAATTTTGCAATTGTTGAATTATGATCGTTAAGATTCTTAACAATCATAATTTTGCAATTGTTAAATTATAATTGTTAAGATTCTTAAACAATTAATTTAGTAATTGCCAAATTATGATCATTAAGATTCTTAATGATCATAATTTAGCAATTGTTAAATTATAATTGTTAAGAATCTTAATGATCATAATTCAACAATTGCAAAATTATGATCATTAAGAATCTTAATGATCATAATTTGGCAATTACTAAATTAATCGTTTAAGAATCTTAATAATTATAATTTTGCAATTGTTGAATTATGATTATTAAGATCATAATTTTGCAATTGTTAAATTATGATCGTTAAGATCATAATTTTGCAATTGTTAAATTATGATTATTAAGATCATAATTTTGCAATTGTTGAATTATAATCGTTAAGATTCTTAAACGATTAATTTAGTAATTGCCAAATTATGATCGTTAAGATTCTTAATGATCATAATTTAGCAATTGCTAAATTATAATTGGTAAGATTCTTAACGATTATAATTTAGCAATTGCTAAATTATAATCATTAAGAATCTTAATAATTATAATTTGGCAATTACTAAATTATGATCATTAAGAATCTTAACGATCATAATTTTGCAATTGTTGAATTATGATCATTAAGAATCTTAATGATTATAATTTGGCAATTACTAAATTAATCGTTTAAGAATCTTAACGATCATAATTCAACAATTGCAAAATTATAATCATTAAGAATCTTAATGATCATAATTCAACAATTGCAAAATTATAATTGTTAAGATTCTTAACGATCATAATTCAACAATTGCAAAATTATGATCATTAAGATTCTTAACGATCATAATTCAACAATTGCAAAATTATGATCATTAAGATTCTTAACGATTATAATTTAGCAATTGCTAAATTATGATCGTTAAAAATCTTAACAATCATAATTTAGCAATTGCTAAATTATGATTGTTAAAAATTTTAACAATCATAATTTTGCAATTGTTGAATTATGATCATTAAGAATCTTAATGATCATAATTTGGCAATTACTAAATTAATCATTTAAAAATCTTAATGATCATAATTTGGCAATTACTAAATTAATCGTTTAAGAATCTTAATGATTATAATTTAACAATTGCAAAATTATGATCATTAAGAATTTTAATGATTATAATTCAACAATTGCAAAATTATGATTATTAAGAATCTTAATGATTATAATTCAACAATTGCAAAATTATGATTGTTAAGATTTTTAACGATCATAATTTGGCAATTACTAAATTATGATCGTTAAAAATCTTAATGATCTTAATTTAGCAATTGCTAAATTATAATTGTTAAGATTCTTAACGATTATAATTTTGCAATTGTTGAATTATGATTGTTAAAATTCTTAAACGATTAATTTAGTAATTGCCAAATTATGATCGTTAAGATTCTTAACAATCATAATTTAGCAATTGCTAAATTATGATCATTAAGAATCTTAACAATCATAATTCAACAATTGCAAAATTATGATCATTAAGAATCTTAATGATCATAATTTGGCAATTACTAAATTATGATCATTAAAAATCTTAACGATCATAATTTGACAATTACTAAATTAATTGTTTAAGAATTTTAATGATTATAATTTAACAATTGCAAAATTATAATTGTTAAAAATCTTAATAATCATAATTTAGAAATGCTAAATTAAGATCATTAAGATTCTTAATGATCATAATTTAGTAATTGCCAAATTATAATCATTAAGAATCTTAACGATCATAATTTTGCAATTGTTGAATTATGATCGTTATGATTCTTAACGATCATAATTTTGCAATTGTTGAATTATAATCGTTAAAATTCTTAACAATCATAATTTTGCAATTGTTGAATTTTTTTTTTTTTTTTTTTTTTTTTTAGGTGACCTCTACGGCCTGGGACTTTTTATTAAGTAAATATATAACATATTACAGTTACAACGAGAGTATATATAGCCACACGTGCACCTTTTGAGTGTCTAATTTAAGTAGTCCGCCCGAAGGTTCTACATATCTGCCGTACCTGTACCCCAACTAGGGGGGTACCAATTTAAACCCTTTAGTTACAACCACTAGCTACATTCTATCTAACCAAGGTGTAACTCACTATTCGATGGTAGCTTTTGCGACACCTATAGATCTCGCACCCTACTTTAGGACTTACTAACCATTTTTGGATTTATCAATCCTTGTCTTAAGACTAACTATATATAGCTAATCTATCTACGAGATAAACCTAACAGAGTAGTCCATGTCCCACATATGTTTTTACCTGCATGTTCGGTAATTTCTTCCTAACTAGTACCTGTTGTACTGCCATTACCGAGTTCATATCTCAAGCCAACCTTTGGGGTGCTGCCATAACCTGATCCGTATCTCAAGCCACAACCTTCCTAATTAGTCACTCATTACGTACTCCTTGCCCTTGTAAAGTTCCCAACAACTCCAGTACTCGCATTTGGAACCATCTCCTTACTCGGATTCTCTATCGGTCCCTCCCTTACTTCTAGCCGGCAACCCGGATAGATCGGTTTGCCCAGGCTTTAGGTGCCTGAAGGACGCCCTCCCCTTGGTCCATACTTTCGGAGTATATACCCTTTTCCTCCGGTGTGACAACCTGGCAGTTCGGCTAGTATGTCCTCCACCATAGGACCTGGTCGCTCAATTTTTCGATCTCGGGCCCCGGTTCGAATTCAGCCTTCCTGTGATACCGTCAAAGATCATTGCTACATCTCAACTCGGGACTTGCCAAACAGGTTTTCGGTTATTCCGGTTCCTCGGATTTATTGCACCAAAGCTCCCATTACTAGATGGTGTAACCGAGATTACAGATTAAATCTAACCAATAATCAATAATCATTAGCCGTACGCAGATCCATTTTTTCAAAATCGTCATCTGTGGGATTCGAACTCTAGACCTGCCACTTGGGAGGGTGACAACTAACCAACTACACTAAGTCGCCACACCTACTGCAATTGTTGAATTATGATTGTTAAGATTTTTAAATAATTAATTTAGTAATTGCCAAATTATAATCATTAAGATTCTTAAACGATTAATTTAGTAATTGCCAAATTATGATTGTTAAGATTCTTAATGATCATAATTTAGCAATTGCAAAATTATGATTGTTAAGATTCTTAACAATCATAATTTAGCAATTGCTAAATTATGATTGTTAAGATTCTTAACAATCATAATTTAGCAATTGCTAAATTATAATTGTTAAGAATCTTAACAATCATAATTCAACAATTGCAAAATTATGATCGTTAAGAATCTTAACAATCATAATTTTGCAATTACTAAATTATGATCATCAAGAATCTTAATGATCATAATTTTGCAATTGTTAAATTATGATCGTTAAGAATCTTAATGATCATAATTCAACAATTACAAAATTATGATTGTTAAGATTCTTAACGATTAATTCAGTGATTGCTAAATTATGATCATTAAGATTCTTAATAATCAATTCAGCGATTGCTAAATTATGATTATCAAGATTCTTAATGATCAATTCAGCAATTGCTAAATTATGATCGTTAAGATTCTTAATGATCAATTCAGCGATTGCTAAATTATGATCGTTAAGATTCTTAATAATCAAATCAGCAATTGCTAAATTATGATCGTTAAGATTCTTAATGATCAATTCAGCAATTGCTAAATTATAATCATTAAGATTCTTAATGATTAATTCAGCAATTGCAGAAAATGATCAACTGCTAACTTATAATTGTTAAGGTTCTTAATAATAGCAATAATTAAGATTCTTAACAATAAAGTATCCAATCATATGTACAGTTTAGCATGCTAATCATAGCAGTTCCAATGAACCTAGTCTAAATTGAGCTTTGGTAAAAATCGTTAAGATTCTTAATAATCAACTACTGAATTATAATTATTAAAATTCTTAACGATTAACTACTGAATTGCAATCATCAAGATATTTAATGTAAGATCTTTAATAATCAACTGTTAAATTATCAATCATTAAAATTCTAAACAATTATAACTCAGCAGTTAATATCTTAATAATTATAATTTAGCAGTTGATTATTAAGAATCTTAATAATTTTTACTAAAACTCAGTTCAGACTAGGTTCATTGGGACTGCTTAACATCTCTATAATTTGCATGTTTTATTATTAAGGATAAACAATTGTATACATAGTGCATGGAATTATATGATCTTCAAGAATATTAACTAGTGTACATGTAAGTGCACAGAGTTTATATAATCTCTAAAAATATAAATTGTAGCATATTAGTGTATGAAAATTATGTGATCATTAATAATATTAATGATTGAGACATGTCAATACACGAATATAATATTGTACACGTTGGTGCACAGATTTCAACTTTTCATGTAGTAACGAATCTTAAATTTTTTGGATAATTGATTTTCGTGCAGCTTCCGTGCAGTGATTACAAAATCCATATTTACACATATATAATTCCATATTTGTTTGTGCATTTCTGCGTACCAATTTCTTATAGGGCCTGTCAAAGAGTTAGGTAATCACCGAAACGACTACTATCTAACCCAGATAGTTCATTCAAATCGTACAGTCTCGCTTGGCCCTAGAGACATAAACACCTTCACTAACAATGACGCTCTCCCTACTAAACAACACCTTTTAATCACCCCTAATTAATCGTCATATTTATGTTCGGTGATCATGGTACCTATGCACCCGATCTACCCTATACCGCCCACACTTCGATAAATTTCCACAACTCTGATCGACCGCATAATCATGAGTTGATCGACCGATACTTTCGTTTACCCTTCTTACTTTCCAATTCACTAACCACTTCAATATCAATTTGGATACCTTTTACAAGGTATAAGGGCTGTTTATAAACCACGCGACATTACCTTCCATGATATTAGATAATATCTGTGACACCAATAATCGGCTAAATGGGCAACCGTTGGAAGCCTCAATAAACCATGTGCACAGACTAGACAATCAAGGCAACATCACAAGGCACCACCTTGGGCTATAAAAGCAAATTGAATCCTGGTAAACCAAGTGATAAGCCTCCTAGGCAATAGCACTAACAGTCTTCATAGTCTTGTATACTCAGGTGACCTGCAATCCGTAATACACGAAAACAGAATAAAGTGTTATCATCCAGGCCCATTATTAAAAAAAAAAAAAAAAAAGAAGAGATAATCACAATCCGTCAACACAAATAGCGCAAACCAAAAAACAAACAAACAAACAAACAAACAAACAGAAACAGATGAACCTCCATCACTTATTAGTCTAGCAGGCAATGATTAACATCTGGCGGGCACATACAGTTCAAAGTTCCAGCTAGCAATCAAGCACAAGAGAGCTTATTTTTTACCAGGGCAAATGTAACACGGGCAACTAGATATCACTTATCAGCAGGCTCACATCACGAAGAACATCATCTGCTACAGCTCTGGAGCCGGAGAAACAACCAAGCGTACATCGTCAGGTCCAATTATACTGGTTCAAAGGAATTAGCATATGGAACTCAGAGTCTCACGAGTAGCCCGTCCAGCCAAACTAGCAGCATTATTAATCAAGCATACTGTAATTAGCTGCTCTCACATTAACACACTATTGGCACCTTCGAGCACCCAATTACACTATGCTAATACTGTAATAAGAATTATTTCTGCCCAGAATGACAAGAAACTGAAATCCGTTAATAGCCTCAAGCAAATATGAGCAATAAAATAAATGAGCAAGCAATAATAGAACAAAAACCAACAACAATGCACATAAGCATTCATATCTTTCAACGAGGTGTCAAACAACTATACTCAACAACTCTACTAAACAATAACTAGCCAACCAACCAATAAGGTCTAGCAAAACAATAAACATGATGATAACACAAATGCATACTAAAGCGAGCCAAGCAATGGTACCCGCCATAACCACTTCAATCAATGCATAGGCAAATGGCAGATCAGGACATCTAATTATTGGAACAGTCTCCTGATTTTGCCATTTTCCTATTTAACAGCCGACCTGCTTCGAGCAGGCGGAGAACTACCGGCTGATACTGCTTCTCACTCATTCTACTGTTACAATAATACCTGGCGCAATCTCACTTGCTAATTTTTCTGGGAGCATATCATCATTTCAGTTCAAATTACTCAGCTCAAATCACTCAGCTCAAATTACGCACCTTTGGCATGCCGGCATTAGTCCAATCACATGGCTATTCGTACCTATGCTTTTTATGAATCAAAGGGTGTTCTCAAGTAGCACACTCAATTAATTAGATAATGATCGTAATGGTGCTCAACCGTTATGTAAAATTTAAT
>CAJVPY010006691.1:0-10302 GCA_910591965.1 Dentiscutata erythropus | reverse complement strand
CATATAAAAAATTTAGCAATGCCGAAATGTTTGCCGAAAATACGATTTTTTAAAAATAATTTAGGCACCCATGTATAGTTTCACGTTAACATTGAAAAAGAATATTGGATGAATAGCACGAAGCATCTTGTAAAATAACCAGATGATCATACGTATTTGTTGTATGCCTTACTTTATTTTCAAAAATACTTCATTAAACTTGAATTAGATTTGACGTATGTTACATTTTTAAACTAAACTTACGTACAGTTTTTAATCAACAATTATTTGAAAGCGATGTTTAACGTCGGTATATCATGGGTTTGATAGCATACCATGAACTGCGCATTATTAGCAAATAAATTATACTCCACACTGTACTGTACAATCATTCCTAGTTAATTTAATTTTAATATTTCTCTGAATGCTTGCGCAAGAATTATGCAATTAATGATATTTAGTTTGACCATATCGGCGGATTTGTGAAATTTGATAAATAGAAAAACCAATTGGGTAAAATCCACCACCAAAATTTTTTTCAGATCATATAATATGATCGCCCAAAGTGAAGCGAAGCGGAGAAGCTAATTTAATTATTACTGTATTCATTTACGTTGTTATTTGCTTCATATATGAATCATACATATTTCGAATAAATAACTTCACATGATCTGAAAAAAATTTGGGTGGTGAAATTTACCCAATTGAAAAACCCACGAGCCCTAACTCTGGCCAAATTTGCAGATCATTTGACCAGGTTTGAAATAGGTAAAAAAAAAACTTGGGATTTTACTTAATAAATCGGGAATAAGAAGAGTTACGAAGATAAGGTTTGGCTTTATTAAGGGTAAATTAAAAAATAGCCTTTTTTCCTAGTTAAATTAATATAGAAAACATTCATTTTACATATCGATATATTATGTGAAATCAAACTAATTAATTTCACTTTTATTCATCTAAATAAATTTTCGTCTTTAACTGTTCGTCTAAATTACTCCCCTTACTAAAAAATTATTTCGACATTTAGTTTGTCGAAATTAATTTTCTTAGTGGCAAATTCTTTATGTCAAAATTTATTAGATAGCATAATTACTTTGTGAAATTCATATAAAAAAAACTAGCAATGTCGAAATGTTTGTTGAAATTGCTTTTTTTTAAAAAATAATTTAGACACTCATGTATACATGTTCGTACGTTTACTATGTTGATTTATTAACCTGTAGTCGAACGATTTAATTTCGCTATAATATATCAATTAATTACGATGTCGATATTGATTATATAACTATAAATTGATTCATTCAAAGTTGCATATATTTTGTATATGGCTTCCGAAGGGTTTCGGAAATGTCGGCGATCACATGGTCGCGACTTTTTTTTTTGCCTCACTTTTCTACCTCAATTTATCTCTTAAAGACCTGTACATAATAATGTATAATCCAGGACGATCATAAAAAACGCTGTGAAGTAATTAGACAGTGGCCTACATTAACTTAATTTATAATTTTGACCGAAATTATTTTTTTTAAAATGCAAAAAGAAGACTTCATGGAAAATTGATCCGGGAATATTTTTACTTAATGAGGCGGCTGTGGTTTCATTAGTAGAATTTCGCGTAACTTTGGTCCGGCTGTGTCATGACTACGTCACAGCGTTATTTTTTGGTCGCCCTGGATGACTCGCATGATACGTAATGCAAGGCGTATGTCTCTAGCTCCAACAAAAAAAATATTCGATATCGTAATAGAAGTTATCAACAAATCTTGTGATTCTTGAATAATTATGACGTAATCTACATTTTATATACTGTAGGCGTGTCGATCAATTTATTGAATTATAACTTCTTTTGGTTATTCTATTTCTAGAGTGTTATACGTATCTCCGAAGAATTGGTTTTAACCCTAAAAATATCAATATTTTATTAAGCTAATGCTGTAATAAAAATTACACTGCATATAAATAAATAAGAACTGATACTTTTAACTTGAATTATAAATCTTAAACTTGAACAGAAAATTCCAGGCGGTTCTGTAAATCTCGACGGCGATCCGGACCCTTTACGTACGTGTCACAAAATTTGTCAATTTCGTGATATCCGAGCTGATAAGTCGAAAGCTAATGTCGAACAAAGCCGATATTGCATTAAAAAGACTGACTTACAAGCTGGCATTTCCTATCCATTGAGTGAGATGATTGAGAACACCTTTATATAAAAGAAACCTTTGAATTATATATGCACTCTATCGAATGATCCAGCATTTTAATACGCAGTTTGCTGACATCATGAATATGTCATTAATTATATTCAATCTTCTTATGGCATTTTTGCATAATACGAAATGTTGTGTCTCCCATTTAATTATTTCCATAAGAGGAATCTTTGTAAACATATTATCTGAATTAACCAAATTTAAATGTTACATCAAATATTCATTTTGTTACTTTTTTTATTCTTAGTTACGTCATAATGATGAAGTTTACCTGATCAATTCAGAAGAGAGATACGTTAGTTGTATGTAACACTAAATGCGAATTTCTCCCACCATTTAACAATGGCAAATCCTATTAAAGGTTATTAAACGGCTTACAACACTCATTCTTTTTATCGATACGCTATATATATTTCAGGTAAAATTATAATTTAGTTTTTTTTTTTATGAATCATATAATTTTTAAAACTCGTCTCTGGTAATAAAAATTTTTTAGCAAAAAATGGATGCTGTTTTGCCAACTGGGTGGGATGTTGAGAGTAACTCTTTTATATTAAACGTTGAGTCAGATGGTCTTAAAGTGAGTTATACAGGTGAGATAATTAACGTTAAGTTAAAAAATTTTGTAAATTCTTAAAGTTGAGTTTTAAAAATTACCCTCAAATGTCAATCTTTGGATATTATCAAAATCAAAAGGCCCTGAAGATTGTGAAGTTGCACCTATAGTTCGGACAAATCATCCGATTCCTCCACAGTGCGAGTTATTTTACTTTGAAGTTAAAATTATAGATAATGGAAAATATGGGTAAAGTAATAATCATTCATGTTATAAAGTTAAACCATCCTTTGTAATTTAATTGGCAGTAATAATCTAATTTCATCTTTAAAAGAACTACTGAAGTCGGATTTTGTACAAATCAAATAACGGCAGCGGATTTTTCAGATATCATACCTACGCTCGGTAACATGATTTTTTGTCTTATTTTATTCTCGTTAAAACTCTAGCTAGGTTTAAGCATTCATGGAATATCTTTAGGACAAGAACATAACTCATGGGGCTATCATGGCGATAATGGATATTTGTTTTGTTCTGGAAGTGGCAGACAATATGGACCGCCATATAGTGATGGTGACTCTATTGGTTGCTATCTAAATTTCAGGAATAGAATAGTATTTTATACTAAAAATGGAGTTAATCTAGGTAATTATCACTTAATATCAACGTTTTAATAAATCTTAAGAATAGTTAAGATTTAATGTTTTCATATTTTCCAAGGAATTGCATGTTATCTACCCAATGATTTGGAAAATAGTTTGTATCCTTGTGTTGGGCTATCGCAAGGCGGTTCTGTTGAAATAAATTTTGGACAAAAAAAGTTTGAATATTTAAGTAAGTTTATATTAAATAAAGATATATATATACTTTTTACGTATTTTAGATAATAGTAAAATGCTAATATACTTTTTATGAATAGCAATGAATAATGATGATCTTAAAATAGAAAAAAACTGGCTTAACATTAAAGCTCTTGATATATATTATGACGAATTGACCGAATTGTTACAAAATCAACCAAATAATCCAATCGCGTTATTGTGTCGAGGAAAAGTTTGCTTAATTATTGGCAAATATGAAGAAGCACTTGCTGACTTAACTAAATTGTTAGAAATTGAACCAAATAATGAAGCTGCGTTAAGATATCGCGGAGAAGCTTATTTTATAATGAAAAGATATGATGAGACATTGGTTGACTTGGAGAAATTAGTACTTAAATCATATGATGCATGGGCAGCCGAAACGTGAGTAAATAAATAGACGTATGCTCATTTCGATCATAATCCTAAATTGGATTTTTCTAATTATATTTACGTAAAAAATTATCAGTTAGTGAGTATTTAAAGCTAGCATTTTAAAATTTTTTATTAAGTAACGCTAAAAACATTCGCATATATACATATGTTATTAGTCGGTAAGTATTTACTATCAAGGATTTTAATAACGAAGTTTATGTACTAAAAATAGCGCGCTAAATAATTCATATTACAATATGATTACGTAGTCTGTAAGTATTTACTGTTTAGAGCATTTTTAAAATCAAATTCTCATTCTTTAATAAAATAACACTAAGTAATTCATATTTTACGCACACATTATTAGTATAAAACCGTGAGCATTTAACACTTTTAAGATCATATGATTATTAATTAAAAGCAATATAAATCATCGTACTTATTATACACATATCAAAATTAGGGATAAAAAACCGTAAGTATTTACCGCAGTAGTGTCAAACACTTCGCTATTTATTACCAAGATAACATGAAATAATATATCAATACGCTCATAAATGGAAATATAGTGAACTATAGTGAGTATTTAAAATCGAATATTTTAAAATAAAATGCTTGTCATTTGAACAATAATAAAAAAATAACAATCGCATACCTATTAGCAATATTATTAATCCGAGTATTAATCCGTAAGTATTTGGACGTTTAAAATTGAATTACAACAAACTTCTTTTATGAATTAAAAAAACCAAATAATTTTATTAGAACGTGAGTATTTTTGGAGCCAACTCAATTTTAAAATAAGAATTCCAATTGATTTAAAAGCGACACAATTATGTTATTGGTTATGGGTATTGCCATTTTTAAATTTTTGTTATACAATTTACATACATATAAACTATATATTAGTAAGTAAGTATTTGGATATTTAATATCGAACTGAAACAAATTATCATGAACCAAATGGCACAGAATAATTTGTATATATAATATTATTAGGGCGTGAGTATTTTTAAAATTAAATATATTTTCAAAATCTGAACTCCAATTAATTTAACAGTAAATAACACAAATTAAAAAAATTTTACTTATATAAAATGTTATTAGTTTGTGAGTATTGATACTTTTTTTAAAGCTAAAATGTTTACTATACGATTCAAAAATGATTAACGTATATATTCACAATAATATTAGCGCGTAAGTATTTGAAGTCAGACATCGAAATTCCCGTAATTAAAAGTAACATTAAAATAATTATATACTTATTTACAACATATACGTAACCAGTCAGTATGTATTAGATTCAGATCATCGTTGATTCTAATAACTATTAATTAATTCACTATATACTTATTATTAGGAAGTAAGGTTTAGATACGGGCATTGAGGGGTTTCAGAATTAAAAAAAAAGAAAAAATAGCGTATTTAAAAAAATCTTATTCGTGTATCAAAAATTTCGAAATCAGGAAATGAAATGGGAGTGTTTTAATGCGAAATAAATCAACTTTTCTTCGGATCGAGTCATTATAGGTGACCCATTCCTTTGGCACAGAGCACACCTCTGTGCCAAAAGAAAGGGTAACATATAATAGACAATTCAACTTAGCCCAAACCTATCGGAAAACGAAGTAAAATTGTTGCAACCTTATTTGAAAACAAATACGCATCTGTTTTAATCAAAATTGGCATTTTAATTCTGAAACCTCATTTATAAAATCAAAATTTTAAACTAATACTAAATTCACACAATTACACTACTAGCTTGTGAGTATTAAAAGCAAAATATTTTTAAAATTCTTGTTTATACAGTATAAATAACACAGAGATTTCACATCATATCACTAGGAAGTGAGTAAATATTTTTTAATGATAAAGTTTTTCTAATTTAAAATAATAACACGCACAAAATTAATAATGTTAGTGAGTAAGTATTTATTTAGAGTTAAAATTCTCGTTAATTCAAATCAAATTATGCGAGGTTAAATAATTACATATTTGTTTGCACTATATTGTTAGTGAGTAAGTATCTAGACATTTTTAAAATTCTATTATCATGAAATAAAATATACTAAATAATTAAATATGTCATTAGACTGTGAGTATTTAAATTTTTAAGATAACATTTGTTAAAAATAAAGTAATACTCGTTAACTTATATATTTGTATACATTAGTATGTAAGTGTATAGATTCGGACGTTCATAAGATAAAATTCTTGTTAACTCAAAATAAATAATTTTGATATTATTTTTAGTGAGTGAGTATTTAACAAGTTTTTTTTAAAAAAATTAAAAAAAATTCTCATACATACATTGCTCAAATTCTATCCATAAGAATAAACAAAGAGAATAAGGAGTGAGTATTTAAACGTTTTAAAAATCATCGTTAACTCAAAATAACGCCAAACAATTCAACATATACTTGTTGCATTATTAGTCCGTGAGTATTTAAAGTCTTATCATTTTTTAAATCAAAAATCGAATACTGAACGTTGGATAATTCATATACTACATGCATTTGATTGTTAGAGAGTGAGTGTTTAAAGTCAAAATATCTTCAAGAATACCAAATAATTCATTTACGAAAATACATTGTATTATTAGGGAGTAAGTATCTAGAAGTCTTAAAATATTTTTTAAAAAATTGCATACTTATGTATATACATCATATTTATAGAGAGTGAGTATTCGTAAAGTCAGTAATTTAAAAAAAATTTCAAATAACTTACAACATATACCTATTATGTTATTAGGAAGTAAGTTTCTAGAACCAACCATTTTAAATTTAAATTCTCGGTAAATAATACAAATTATTTACGTTTATAATGTGAATAGGAAGTGAATTGAGTATATTATGTACATACGCACATTGCGTTGTTAGGGGTAAGTGCTTAATTTTGACCATTTTTAAAATTTTAAATTAGCTTTAAAATCGCAATTCAATACATATTTTAGAAGGCAAATGTTTAACCTCTTTAAGGATCTAGATAGGTGGGTACATTTTGACTTAAAATAAGTCAACTTCTATAAATGTACCTGAAATTATAAAAAAATTTCAAAAAGTGCATTATATTTAGGTATGCATTTTTTGGAGGGCATTTTATTAAAAATTATAAGCTTGGGTTTAAAAAAAAAAACTATCCTTAGACAATTTTTATTTTTTGTTTAACGTTTATATTTTATCGCTTTGGATTTATATTATTATATTTCAATCTTTATATTTTGACTTTCTTTCAATATGCTTTTTTTTTTTTTTTTAATCATGCCCCAATTTTACTGTATATCAATAAATTTTAGCAGATAAAATTGGATTTTTTTATTTAGTGTTTATTATTAAGAGATTATAAAGTTTTTAATTATTTTAAATAAAATTCGACTAAGTTCAAATATTGTTTTGTTGCTGCGTGCATTCAGGCTATACGTATATAAGTGCGAATATATATGCACTCCAAACCAGGAACGGATGAATATAAATAATCATGATTTTCCAATTTAACATGGATCAAGAATTATTGAGGGCGTTTGTTTTATATTGTTTATTTAAAAAGTACTTCAAGCTTGAAGATATTTATTAATAAAATACTTAATTAAAGATAAATATAAAAGATAAATATATAATATCTATTTATCAATTTTAATTTGAAAAGTTATATTAAAGCAATAATAAAATATATGTAAAAACTAAATTCTTAATGTTTTTACTTAAAAGTTGAAAGAAGGTTATCTTAATAAAATTTTGAGTTATTGGTGTATTTTTTTTTAAACCTTAAAATTTGTCCCAGCCTTGTCCGAACTGTACAACGCTGCTTCCAACTTACTCAATAGGTTACTGTCGAAGACAATTCTTATTTCAAAGTTATAAATATATGTTTTATTTATTTACAGCCTAATATAAATTTTAATCATAAAGTGTTGTACTATTATGGTATTTAACATAAATGGCTCACAAATAAATCCAAAATAATTTTATTTTTGAAGTTAAAAAATCTTAGTTTGACTACATTACCTATTTAATCTCCTTTCCATCTCTATTGTCTTCTATACCAAACCCATCCTCTTTATCATTTGTTTTCCACTTTGTTACATTATCTTGAATTTCCTTTTTTCTTTTATATAACTTATAAGAAGTATCGGTCAATATAAAACTTGTAAATGCCAAAATGAGATAAGTCTTAACCCAAAGAATTGAAGGTCCAACGATTGTACAGAAAACTACACCAGAACAAAAACCAATTATCGCCATTGGTCTATTAGATCTTCTCAATGGCCTTAGAATTTTATCTATTTGATCTAATTCATCAAATTTCTCTTCATAAATATAAAATAAATATAATTCATTCTTTTTTTGAAGATCCTTATGAAGATCATAAAAAATATCTAAAAACATTAAAAATGCAACTACAAACGCCACAATAATTGGTACTAATAAAAAAGAGTAAGCTGGTGCAACATAACCTTCTTTAACGGCCAGAAAAACAAAGGTTATATCAGCAATGAATCTAAATAAACCACTTAAAAGTGGAGGAATTATTGCAGAAAGTTTGTGAAAAATGAATCTACTACTATTGTTATTATTGATAAAATAAAGATAAATTTGAAATAAAATAGATAAAAATATTTGAAAAAAGTTAATTATAAGTGTTACAATAAGATATATAATAAATAGGAAATTTTGAGTATTTGTGTAAACTTTAACACAGAACATAATCTGTAAAAGAGGTAATACTAATGCTCGGATACTGTTACCACTTATATAAAACATATTACGTAAATATTTCAATTTTTTATAGTCTTTTATAGCAGAAGCATCGATAGTTATGACTGATGAAATCAGAACTGTGGTCATCAAATCAAAAATTGACTCGATAATTGAGTCAGATGAACCCACGACTTGATTTTCAGTAAGTGCATTAACTGAGTTGAAAAATATCGGAATGATTGTTGGTAAAAATTTAATGTAACCAAAAAGGTCTGACCGTCTCGACTGGTCAAATAATTTTAACATTATGAAAATGATATAGAGACTTATTGCCATAATGATTGCGTAAAGAATATTCGATTTTGGATTTAAATTTTTTGTGGACATTGTTAAGACATATCACTCCTTTTAAATAATTTGAAGGTATGTGTGTCTTCACTTATTTGCATACATACATTCGTACGTACGTACATAAATAATACTTAATCACATGCGAACAATATACATATACCGATGTGTTGGGTTTATATTTATATGACTTTCCGAATCTATTTTCCTGGTCCTCAATTAGACCTCTACAAATGCAAATTCCTTAAATGCGATACATCTTTAAATGCAGCCTTTAATCCTGACATAAATATATACCAAACATTTATAAATCTAACTTTTCCATTGTTCCTTAATGCAGGTCATCAAAGTTTGATTCCCATGAGTTGCATTTAGGAGGGTTCGTTCTTTCAAAAATCGATAAAGACAATGTAAGAAATGGATTTTTGTTTAGCCGGATTTTTGTCCGGAGGACTCTTTGTTTTTACGACAAGTGATAAATTAGTGTCACTTGATCTTGTCTGTCTGTGCCTTCTGCGTTTATGATTGGCTTAATACGCTGTATGACCTACGTTACACTACGATCACTTTTTTTTATCAATACAGCAATCGCTAAACGTATCAGTATGTCGCTTTATATCACTCTATAAGTTTTGGTTTATTTTTTGTTACTATATAATAATCAATTATATAAATAAATTTATTATCTGTTGAAAAATTAATTTTAGTAGTAGCTCCGGACTCACAATGCTGCGCATTTCCTAGCTTATATACGCACGTACCAGAACATTAAATTGAAATTTTAAACAATTTGACTTATTAGTTAGTCTGATTACCAAAATTAAAAAAAAGAAAAATCGAATAAAAACTTCTCCAAAACAATGTCTCATGTTCGGGAAAGACCCCGTTAAAAGAAATCCGTTTAAACTTTACAAAAGGTGCTGAACCTGCATTCATTAGCATCTACGCTAATTATGCTAAACACAGTTTTTCACACAAGATGTTTATTGTTGTAAGTTAATGCAATAAAAAAAATACACACACACATAAACTAGAGTTTGGAGCCGATTTTATTTTTCATCCGGTTTAATCGGTTTAACATACATAAACACAACGGCGGATTTTGCAAATTGGACCTTTTTTTTTGCTAGTTCTCAGATCTAAAAAAATTTTATTAAATATATAGATAGTCAACTGATTAGTCCGTCCTACAAAATTAAGGGCTATAGTAAAGCATCCGGTGTACATGTTATTTGAAAAATCTGCCGATGATTATCATTGACCAATTTAGAAAATTA
>CAJVPY010006690.1:0-10302 GCA_910591965.1 Dentiscutata erythropus | reverse complement strand
CTGTATTACAATTTACAGAGGTCAAGTTATTCTCAAATAGGATGAAAATAGGGATCAAAATTAAAAGAGTGTTAAATACATATGATTTCAGTTTGTAGTACTTTGTGACCTTTTCTTGCGTTACTGTTTAAAATTGGAAATCCGATTAAGACACTAATAAGACGTAGTAAAAAAAACCTTAAAACTAAAGGTAATCACATGAATTCAATTACGTTCTGTTTATGAATTAGTTCATGACAAGAATTATTATGATCCGAAATACCTGATTAATAAACTTTATTATCTTTATATCTTTATTGTTATGGTTAGAGAATATTTTAAATTTTTTGGGGACTCATATATTATATATATTCCCTGCATTAACTACCCCCCTGATTGTAAGAATGACGATGTAGTATTCTTAAAGTGTTACATAATCTCTTTAACCCCTTTTACTCATTTGCCAAAGAAGGACAAAATCTAGATGAAATCTGGTATATGAATATTGTTTAAAATTGGCCTGCATCATTTACACCATTCACTAATCGATAAAGTGTAGGATGTGCACAAACTTAAATTCTCCTTAAATTGATCAATACTACAACTTCTTTGTTCTAATTATACCTGCATTTTTTTTTACGAATATACATATAATTCCAAGATTTTTTATTTTTTTTTCATAAACCCCCGACATCCTTAATTAAAGATACTTTCGTATCGAAGCAGTATTGTCGTATAGGCCTTTACATAAATTTACCTTCTGCACAGTGTTTAAGGAATAAATTTTAAGCTTATTCGTGTTCCTGCACCTTTTTCACGTGTTACTAAAAACAGGTAACGGTGCGATGAATGAATTCTATAGTTCCTAGTTGTGCGTTTAGCATTTAGCATATGTATTTGCTCTTTACTAATATTTTCTTAAATTTTGAAAATGCAGTTAATATATTACGGTTATCATGTCCAGCGAGGAAGCAGCAAAGAAAAACAGGTTTGTGGTGTTGCTAAAGTTTTAATTCGAACTTACATTGAACTTACATTGAACTTACATTGAACTTACATTGTTGTTTATTTATATTCTTTAATAAACAGTGTGGTAGTGAAGGTTGGTATGGTCGGTGACTCTCAAATTGGTAAAACGAGTTTAATGGTCAAATACGTGGAAGGCTCCTTTGATGAAGATTATATTCAAACTTTAGGTAATTTAAATCAAAATTACTAGGATTTTTAAACCAAAATTTTTTTGATACTAAATTAATTCTCGGTTAATTATTAAAGGTGTTAATTTTATGGAAAAAACAATTTCCATAAGAAACCATGAGATCACATTTAGTATATGGGATCTTGGAGGTATTCAATCGTTATAAAATTGTGAATTGCTACTGTAACAACCCTTTTTTCCTGTATTTTCCATTCACAATACTCATTATTTCAAATTAGGTCAGCGTGAATTCGTAAACATGCTTCCTCTCGTATGTAATGACGCTGTTGCGATACTTTTTATGTTTGATTTATCGCGAAAGTCCACATTGAATAGTATTAAGGAATGGTATAGACAGGCTAGAGGGTTTAATAAAGTAAGTCGCTTTTATAATCATTTGAAAGTAGAATTATATATATATATTTAATTTGATTAAAAAATTCATATTGCCTACTTCATACAAATAGACTGCCATTCCTTTTCTTATTGGAACAAAATATGATCAATTTGCAAATTTCCCCAAAGAAGAACAAGAAGAGATTACAAAACAGGTAATTTATCTAAGTTATAATAAATTAACTTATGTCAATCATTTCTTCGTATTTATTTCTTTTATAATTCATTATCAGGCTCGTCGTTTTGCTCGTGCCATGAAAGCCTCTTTGATATTTTGTTCAACGTCCCACTCTATTAATGTGCAAAAGATTTTCAAAATAGTCCTTTCAAAGGCTTTTGATCTCAAATGCACCATCCCAGAAATTAAGGAGGTCGGTGCCCCTATATTAGAATATATAATAACAGTGACGTCATGATGACACACTAGCTTTAAAACGAAAAATGCGGGGAGTTTGTTTGTTGATACAGTAAACTGTTTCATGTTTTAGTTAATTTGTATTTCAGTATTTTAATCCCTTATTTGTCGACTAATATTTTAACGGTTTTATTTTATAAAAAACTTTTCAACAAGTTGTGGTTTTATATTATTATGTAAATTTATAATTTTGATTTTATATTTATTTATTTTATCCATTTGACTGATTGGATGCAAAGACCTGTACTTTTGTTTTTTTTTTTTTTTTGAATCATTTCTGCATTTGTAAAATAATCCTTTATAACTTCGACAAATGAAATAATAATCATCAAATGTATATTTTTGTATACAGTATTTGTAAAATGATAAAATTCGATATATAAATTAACAGTATTTATTATGAAAATTATGTTGAATTTATGCACTAAAAATCGATTTGGTTATTATTGCTTGAAGAGCGAACGAAAGCTATACAATAGTATTTTGTTAACATTTTATTTACTTATTTTATAAACTTTAAATATTAGAAAAATAAAAAGAAATGCTTTTTAGAAAGAAATATGGTTTTTATAGCGATAACGATAAATTATGACGTACACTCTACTTTAAATACTTTAAATTGAAACGCACACATATATATATAGTAATTCAGACCTTTCCGGAATTTCTTAAGGGTAAGGTGAATCAGTGAAAATCATCGGCCCAATCAAAATCATTTAATTTTGTGAGAAACTCTTATGATAATTTAGATTTCGCGATCGCAATGGACGGAAAGAAGGTTACGGTAACATGTAGGGAAACTAGTCATTAATGCTCCATAAATTTATCTTTTATATTCAACTTTTGTATTTCATTCCATAGATTTCGATGAGTATGGCATTTGGCCAAAAATCGCAGATGATTTTCGTACTCACCTTCCTCTTCGCAATCTGCACTGGAAATCCGCAAAAGGTTCAACCCGCAACATAATGGTTTTGGGCGTGGAGCTAAAACGTTTCACACCAGAGACTACTGAAAAACCACATATGATGCCCGAGACTTTATTAGAAAAACCTTACCTTAATTTGTATTTTGTTAATTGTGAAGTAAGTTAATCCATTAAAGAATTCTCCCTAGAAATTTGTTCAATTTTTGCTAATTACTTTTACAATTTATAGGATAATGAGGCATACCGTCAAACAATTCGTCAAAAAATTCGCGATTGGGTTAACATCGTTACTGCTCCTTCAAAGAAAAATCAAGAATGGCTAATAGTTTATGTGACAAAACAAGAAACTCTTCGAAATGCTGCCAAATATTTTAGTATGAATATGAAAGGAACTGTCTTTGATAAAATTAAAGCTGATTTTAATACTTCTAGACGCGATAGGTAATCAAAATATCATAATCTTTATTTTTATTTTTATTTTATTTCATTTTTTCTAATTTTTACCATTATAATCTAGATGTGTTCAACTTCGGTTATCAGATAATGATGCTGATGAATATGAATCATGGCAGGAACTTATGTCTAAAATAAAAGATGGTATATTGATTAGTTTTGATCAACATGTGGTTCAATATGAAGAAGATATTCGAAGATTTGATTCACAAAGAAGCATGATTGGTTGGAATTATTGTACATTTTTTGTTTTAAAGGTAATTCACTAAATTTTATCTATTAGTGTAGGTATAATAATATAAGGGTACTTTTATACAGGAAAAAAAAAAATGTTTACTATATATTTATCCACGGCTAGGAAGGATTGGCCTTGACATTTGAAGTTTTTAACTTGTATGAGGAGGCTTTGGTTCAATACGATGAATTGGAAGCTTCTTTTTTCCAAGTTTTGAGAGGTACAAATAACTACTTGGGAATTCTGAACTATTATTATTCGTAGATTTCTTATACATCTCGATTTAATTAGATAGGGCACTAGCATGGTTTGGTGATTTTGGTGCTATAGACGTCAAAGATGACAGTGCCAATATATTGGACGTTAAGAAGAAGCCTTACCGTGATCTTATAAGGCAGAATAAGTTACCAGAGTTCGATTTTAGGTGTTATCTTTTTGCAAGGCAGTGTCACTTGTTAGGGAGGTTACAAAGACCAGTGGAGATTTGTCGGAGAGCACAACTTTTCATTTCTACATTTGGTAGGACAATAAAAGATCATCAAGCGAATGTTGGTGAGCATTTTTTGGAATCGTGGATTTATTCATCATGTATGAGTGTGGTCAGTGAATGTGAAGAGTTGGCCCCGTTAACGTCCTTGGATGAGTCCACTTCTAGTGCATTCAATGCTGCTAAAGGAGAATTATTAGATTTAGCTAGGAAGCAGGTAATAATATTATTATTTTGAATATTCTTTTACATATTTACAAATTTTTTTTTTTTTACACTATTTATTATAGCTTGATAAGCTAGGCATTCATTATAACCATTTACCTGCTTCACTTCCATTTACTACCGCTTTGGGTGAAGTGTCACTTCCAGCATCTCCATCAACTCCATCTTCTGAAAAAAAATTCTCTATAACCAATGAGGAGCTGAAGGGAGCTATTGAATCAGAAGACTCTGCTGCTTTTGATTTATTATACTTAGTAAGTTATTCTTTGTATATAAAATGTGTCATGATGATGGTCTTGTACAATGTGAGTTCAACAATTTATACAGTTTATACAATTTATGTGACAAAATAGCAATTGACGAACAGAGGCCTTAAAGCTTATGAAGGAACTCGACTTCGTAGCTCATATCGTTTACAAGGAGATGTTGCTGCCTTACAATTGTAAGTACCTCTTTAAGCGGCCTTTCTAAATTTGATATACTGTGTTATTAATTTCTTGTTGTGAACAGTCACCGCAAGAATTTTGAGAGTGCGTCACAATTAATGGAAGATTTACCAACTGCATATGGTGAACAAGGGTGGACTGTTGTTGAAAATAGTCTTTTATTAAAATATGCTGAATGTCAAAAGGAGCTAGGTCGAACTAAACAATATCCTTTAATATTTATACGATGTGTTCTTCTAAATTTTCATCTCTTTTATATGTGACCAAATCCTTAATATAATTTAACACATATGTTTTATCATGCTTATCGTTGTTGAAGAATCATACATTGTTATCTGAAAAAGAAGCTGGTTTTTACATGGAAGAAGTGAAAGGTTTATGTGGATCTCTCGAAAGAGACGAAGGTATGTATTTGGCTTTACTGTCCATTAATATTCAGTTCATTATTAATACATTAACGTTAAACGCGTTGGAAACATTTGTAGACATTATTAGGCCTTTTAAGCCAATGTTTCTTGTTACAGTAACAGACATAATTGACGATATAACAGACGAGGATGGACCTTATATGGCAGTTGAATTAACAAATTACTTGCCAACAGTTATTATCCACTCTATAATTTAACAATCTACACTTTCTACACTTTTTTATATTGCAAACATTCATAAAATTTTTTATATTAACAGTCATTAACATTCGATCAACTTGCCATCCGTTTGGTAAGTGGTGAGAGCGAAGAAATTTGGTTTGAAATTCTAAATCAGGAATTTAAACCTGGCTTGAATATATATAAATTATATTCTGATGTAAGTGTAACTTTGTATATATATATATATATATTTTTAAAAAAAAAAATATTTTATATATATATTTTTAATATTTTAGAACAGTGCGTCAGGAAATTATGTTGTTGAAAACGTTCGCATGTCCGTAGGCAAAATAGTTTTTACGCACAACTTTTTGAATGAAAGTAAAAAAAAGTTTTTCAGAATTAATGAACATCCCGCAGTTTTGAGGGCTCAAATAATAGCTCCAGAAGAAAGTAAGTCTTGATAATGATTCACATTCCTTTTAATTATTTGTATTTTGACAAATTTATTTCATCTAGTTCATATCGGAGAGCAGCAGTATTTTGTCGTTCAAATATTCACTGGCCTGACTAGTGTCACTAAAGGTTCATTAATATTGGAACCTTTGTCCGAAGGGTTAACATTTCCAGCGACCGACAAGTATCATGTTGTCTCAAAATCTGTTAATGGTATGTATTCATTAAATATTAATAATAAAATAATATGTAGCTCTTGCGTCCCATTTCATAGTTGTTAATGCAAAAAATATTGCATATTTAGCTTTGTTAATGCATTAAATAGTTTGAGTGCTGGCATATTTTATATTCAAAGGAGATTTTTCTTATTTAAAATACTTAGATTATGTTTATAATGGTTAGCACTCGTTATCAAAATATACATCTTAGAATATGTTGAAAAATATACACATCTTAGAATATATTAAAAACAATATTCATTTTTGTAGATGGTATAATATCAAAAGATATTCTTTCAGAAGATGATTTTGAGGTATCGGAAGAAGGGCATATACAAATACCTTTTTTGAAGACAAATCAATTAAGCCAGTTCAAAGTACCATACGATTGTAATTGGGGTGCTATTGAGCATAAGGTTTTATTATTAATTTAAACTTAATATAGCATTATATAATTGCTTTACCAATTTTTAATCTTTATCCGGTTAACTAGGTGAAAATAACAGTTGAATATGAGAGTAAAGGAAAATCGCGCGTATTCACATCCTTGGATACAGTTAAAGTTTGGTTACCCTTGGCAGTTACAGAATTAAACATTTTTAGAGATGATTGGTATATAAATTTTTTAGCTTTTATTTTTCGTATTAATTTTTTACAGTACCTGAATGAATATTATTATAAAGTTTATTCGTAAAGATGGATATAACATTAAATGGAAATGTCCCGGTGCGAATTCTTGAAACATCCCTGGTTCCATCGAAAGTATATGATGTTGTGGACAATCCAGCTGTGTCAACTCCAGATATAGTAAGCTATATAATAACGTCTATGATAAATTGTGCTTTAAAAAAAACTTTTAACCAACTAAAATTCATAATTTGTTTCAAAAAAGAGTTTATTTGCCAAACAACATGCCTCATTTGTTTACAAGCTAACTAGATCAAAAGGTAATACCATAATGTAATAAACGATTAATTACTTCTTCTTTTATATCACATAATTTCATATTTTGAAATTCATAGATTATGACCATGGGGAACATGCGAAATCACCAAGTACTAAAGTTCATTTCGTAGTTACATATCGAACACTTCAAAATGGTATTCATGATCACTTTTAATTACTTTATTGCATTTACAAATATAATCATTGACTAATACTTTGTTATTATTAGAGGTGGAAAAATATATAGAACATATTTTAAATAAAATTCTGAAGGCTAAAAATTTATTACAACATTCTCGGTTCCTTCTCGAGAACGCTAAAGAACATTTATTAAAATCAGTAGATTATGTCTCATATGGAATGACAGATACATTGGATTTGGGTGAATTGGATGTTTCACAGTGTGTGGCTTTATTTACAAGCCACGGTAGTTTTAAAGAGTCATTAATAGAGGTCGTCAAGGAATTTTGGGAGGTGAATTATTATTATTATTATTTTATTATTATTATAAAACAGTATCGGTATTAGCAACTAACTATAACGAATTACAATAATTACAATGAATTATTTTTATTATTATAATTTTAATATAAGGTCTGCAATAAAGCCGTATATGACGATATTGCAGCTGTCACCAATAGTATCAAATCCGCAATATCATTTCCTGTTGATGTACCTTCAGCCAAAGTATGAAAGCAGTTATTTTCGGGATCTGTTTTATTATCTTTATTATTTAAAAACATTTATTTTTCACCTATGAAAATTAGGTTCTTAATACTGTGGAATTAGTTATATCAAAACCAAACGATTTGGTGGTTGGTGAACCATGTCATTGCCGCTTGATTATTCGGCATTCGTCATACTGGAATTATACATCAGAACACAAAGACACCTTTGAATTCTTTTATGATGTTCACGTGGATTTTGATAATTGGTTGTTGGCTGGACATAAGAAACTATGTTTCACATCGAAAGTTTGTTGATATAATTATTATAACTAATGGTTTAAGTCAGTTATTCCAAATTTAATATAAAATTTATATTAATATAGATTGGAGAAACCAAAGAATTTCCAATCACCCTTGTACCTCTGAAGACAGGAAGCCTTCTTGTACCTCCCATTAGAATTGCTAGCCCTTCTCCTAATATTTTTTCTGAAACTGTTTATCTTAATAACGCAGAACAGGTTCTCGTCCGACCTCGAACACAATCTGCTACTTTCTTTATTGAACAGCAACATCGAATTCATTCACTTCATTCAGCTGCCGGATTTGGTGCTCCTGAACATCATAATGACTCAGGTCTCGATGAGATTAATATGGATTGAGAAGATTTTATTGTATATTTTGTCTTTTGACCCATGTATGTCTATTTATTTATTTTATTTTATTTTATTTTTCAAGTTTTATTTATTTGTAACGGCGGAAGTACAGTTTTCTAGATAAAAAAAATTCGTTTTTACATTACAATCAGCAGTAATTGCGCATAATGAAGTTTTAACCCGTGTGAAGTTAGCATCAATTACAATAATTTAATCATATTGAATTATTAATCTTAAAAAGTTATATATATTATTTATTAAATGGCTTAACAAGATTTATACAGTAATATTGTAACTATAAAATTATATATGATTACTAAATTGTCAAATAAATTTATTAAAAAATAAATAAATAAATAAATATTAAGCTATGTACTGTATGCTATACTGTATTTTTATAATACTGTATCTAATGTTTTAAAATTTAAAATATATACTTTGAATATAATATATATATATGCGAGTATAATTTCTTACAACTAAACAATTAATGCAATATTATACCTAAATTCTCTATTATACTACTAATAAAATAAATTTGTTTACTTTAATATAAGTATAAATACAGTATAACAAGCTATATACTATTATTAATTTATATATATTATATATGTATATAGTATACATTATACAGTATAATTAATTAGCTAATAAATTTTATATAAAAAAATTTTTTATTATACATACTGTAATATATACTATATATATATATATAGTATAACTATTTAAAATATTATATAGCTAAAAATATAAATTTTAAAAATAAAAAAAATTAAAATATAAATCTTGTAAATATAAGGTGAAATTAGTAAAAAATCTCGTATACCTCGTTATTTATTGGTCCAGACCGAATGATTTTTTTAGTACCATTCAATTCGTCTCAATGAGACGAATCGAATGGCGCTAAAATTATTCAATTTGGATCACAGGGTCACGAGTTATTAACAATTGTATGTACACGAAATTGGAAGAGGGTATTGTGGCGGATAGGGGTAATTTGGCGAATTGCAGGTATCTTATAAAACAGTTTACTGCTGATCGATTCGTCTCGTACAAAAATCGTTCGATTTCGATCACTGGGCCACGAGATATTGGCGTTCGAATGTATCCGAATATAATATATAAATTTTTTTAAAAAAATTGGTATATTATATTCGGGCGCCAATATCTTGTGATCCAGTGATCGAATTAGAACGATTTTTGTACCATTCTAATTGTCTCGATGAGAAGAATCGAAGGGTGGCAAAACTTTCTAATTTTGATCATGGGATCACGAGATACCTGCAATTCACCAAATTACCCCTATTTGCCAAATTACCCCTCTTTGCCTTAAGTTTTAAAAAAATAAATTTTTAAAAAATAATTTTAAAAAATATACAGTATAGAGTAAGTATTGCTAAATCTCACCGCAGGTGAATATTATAATTAAGGTTAGGGTTCTAAGTAAAATGTTCAGAGCCCCAGAAAACCTTACCCTAATTAAAATTTAAATTAATATATCTAACCTTAACCTTAACCTATCCTAAATTTTAGCAAAAAAACTATATGCGGTGAGATTTAGCAAAATTCAGTTATAAAAATATTAATTTTAAAATACAAAATTTAATAATATATCAGATGTATAGTCGATCCTCTCAAAACCAATCCTGTTAAAACTGTTAACCTGCTATAATTGGTCTGATCCATATAGTTTGTTCCGATACTACGTATACTGATCTGCTCACCATACTTATCTGCTATAATTTGCAGATTTATATGTGGAATTTGCATATACACTTCTGATTTTAGTTGCAGAAATTTAAAATTTTATTGCAGTCTGCAGACTCCGCAACCCAATTTCAAACACTATGTGTCAGTTTGTTTTTTACATTACACTTGATCTAGCCAATAAACATTAGCTTTGATTGTTTTTTTTAAATCTTTTATGTTACATCTGATCTAGCCAATCAGGTTTCAGAATTTGTTAACACACAGACATCGGGTATACTATTGACCTACCCAGTAGTGTCC